>CAUYRH010118758.1:0-13335 GCA_963574655.1 Perodicticus potto
AGGAAAAGTCACCATCTTTCTTTATGGCTGCGTAATATTCCATGGTATACATGTACCACAGTTTATTAAGCCATTCGTGTGTCGATGGGCTCTTGGGCTTCTTCCATGACCTAGCGATTACGAATTGGGCTGCAATAAACATTCTGGTACAAAATACTCAGAGATCTAAAAATAGACTTGCCATTTGACCCTATAATTCCTCTGCTTGGTATATACCCAGAAGACCAAAAAACACATTACAACAAAGATATCTACATTTATATTTTCAAATGATTTTTTAAAATCTCTAAAAATTGGTGCTAGAAAATATTTAGATCTTTTAATACAGATCAGGATATTAAAAACAGGAAATTAAACATAATGAAAACAAAAAAGACTGGCTCAATGTAAACATATACACATTATGTTTTTTTTTGTATGTGAAAACACAAAAATTGGGAACACTTAGTAAAGTCCCCTAACACAGTTAGCCTTTCTGAGTCATGCAAGGCCAGCTCAATGGGAATAAACTGAAGAAGCTGTCCAAGGGAAGTTATGAATAGTCAGGCAAGGGATAGGAGAGACCCAATAAGGGAAAACGTAACAAGGTCAGCAAAAAATATTAAAAGGGATCTGGAAATCATTAGTTAATGTTTCCTACTGATACCATCTGAGTTTGATATCAGTGAGGTTATCCAAATGTGAACATCAGATGGGAATTCAGAATGAATTCCAGTATAGCCTTGCTCTTATTCATCTGAACTCCTCTTGACAAAATAGAGCTACAGGAGAGAAGAGAAAGTAATTCAAAGAGTCAAAGGGACAGGAACCCATCCCAGGATAGCCTAAAAGGAATGGGTTTCCAGTGTGAATAGGGGGAGTGAGCTGAGATACAGCCCTGGAGGAAAGGCTTGGTGAGAACAACAGAGCATGATATGCCAGCATTACTTTTTTTTTTTTTTAATTGAGATAGTCTTATTTTGTCCCCCTCTGTAGAATACGGTAACATCATAACTCACAGCAACCTTAAACTCTTGGACTCAAGCGATTCTCTCACTTCAGCTTCCCAAGTAGCTGGGACTGCAGGCGCCTGCCACATTACCTGACTATATTTTTTGTTTCGGCAGTCCTGGGCTGGGCTCAAACCCACCAGCCCCAGTGCATGTGGCCAGTGCCCTACCAACTGAGCTACAGGCACCGCCTACTATGCATCTTTGGAAATTAGATAAAGGTAATTTGGGGGACAAATAAAAAGGTTTTCCACTTTGAAGCGTAGATTTTAAATTCCTGGAACTTTTTAAATCTGGAGGTGGTAGATCCTAAGTATATGAAAAGCAAAAAAAAAAAAATGTATATGTATTCAAGGATGGTAAATCCAACCAAAATGGATTTTTAGTGGTAAGTGGAACAATGGAGAAGTTCAAAGTTTAGTGTAAGGTCGAAAGCTTTATCTAACCACATTTGATTATTTGGCACTCTGTCAAATGAAAAATATTTTCTACTGGCTCAGGATTTCATTTGTGTATAGTTATTGCAGGAGTTTGAATCTCCAAAGAAGTAGGGGGAAAAAATCAAAAAGTTAGATGACCACTATGAAGCTTTGAAAATGCTTCTTAGAGAAGGTGATGACGACTGCATTAACAAATGTATTTTATGTATATTCTCCTTACTGTGGCAACTGTTCTCTAATCTCTCCTTTAAAATATGATATGAAGTTCAAAATTAGCCAGTAACTTTGGATGTCTTCCCAGCAATCAAATTGCAGGAAACCCTACTTAAACATGAAAAGATTATATCAATATTTTCCACAACTTCATTCATAAGATATATATGTGATATTGTGATACATATTTGATAGGATATAGACAGATAATTAAATGATACAGATAAATAGATCTTCTAATTGATTTTAAAACCATGATTAAAAGGTGACGTCTCACGTAATGTGGATGGTTAATAGAAGGGAGGATTTGGGAACGTAGGGTCTACAGATTCAGCTCTATGATATTATTTCTGGTTTGGTATATTCATTGTGCCTCTTTCTGTTATATCTGTCTCCCTTATCCTTTCTTTTAATGCTTCTAGATATACCTACAGTCCATACAACACAATCTCCAAAGACCTCTGCTAAAACAATAAACTTTGTTGTCCCAAATTTTATATTTTTAATGATATTCCCAAATCCCAGTTACTCCCGTTTAAAAGGTCTAGGATATTTATGACTCCCCCTTCTTCCTGGTGTCTATACCTCATTCCAATGCTTGGTCATATTGATTCTGTCTTGAGACTACACTTAACTTTGCTTTACTCCAAGAGTCAATGGGGCAATATAGTTAAGAGCACAAGCTCTAGATTCGACTGCCAGGATTTATACCCTTGTCTTCCACTGACTAAAATTTCTCAATCACTTAACCTCTTTGTACTTCTGTTTTCTACTAGAAATGTTGCTCGTAAGATATATCATAAAATTGTGGTAAGTTTAGAATAGTTGACGCATGACGAGATTGACAAATTTAGTTGTAATGTTGGTGATAATCATAGAGACGATGAGGATATTTATAATGATGATGACGATTCTAATGATTCGAGAGCCTGCTAATCATTCATGAAACCCAGTCTTATAACAGGTCTCCCAGATGTTACCTTCTATTTTCCCAAGTGCAACCAAAATTGGTGTATTATAGCATGTCTGATAATGTTTCTCTTCTTATTCAAAAGCCGGATTGCTTACACAATGGCTCTTATGTCCATTCATGTGATATTTAAGGCCTCCTGTAATGAGATCCACTGAATCCATATTCTCCCACTTCCCTCCTGCTCATATGCCCATTTCCCCCTCCTTGGTGTCCTACTTGTTCTTCCCCAAATGTGTCCTAGATTTTGCTATCATTTTATTTTTCTTTTTGCTATTTTTGTTATAGGGGATGCCTTTTCATCTAATCTTTGCCTATTATAATCCCTGTTTGTCTTCAGGTCAGAACTGTTGTCCATCCACTAAAATATCAAGATGATCCCAATGTTAAAACTAAAGTCAGCAACTATCGTTTATCATTTGAATGATCTAGGTGTAACAAGAACTCTGTGTTATGAGGTGAACATTATCAGTAACATTATTTTAGAGGTAAGAAAACCTATGCTCTAAAATGTAGAATAACTTGTTCAAAACCATCCAGCCAGATTGTTAGGACTGATATACAGACCCTAGTCCATCTGATTCTAGGATCCATATGCTCTAACTAGTGTATCGTACTGCCCTAATACCTGTGTGTATATTTATTTCCTATCTGAAACTATACTCTCTTCCCACAAATTAAAAATCTCTTCCAGATTAGTATCTTACCTGAACACATCTTGCATCATTTATGGAATGCATTCCATGCTGTAAACATGAAGTCATGCTGAGTTGAATTGAATTTCCTCAACACTGCTGAAAGTGTGCATGACCATGCTGGAGATGTACACCCTTGTTTTGCTTCCTTAATCTTAAACAGAGTTACCTGAAAGATAGGATCCTCTGTGAGTTTAGTTTTACCCTCACTACTTTAATCATTTCATTTTATTTCTATTTAATTCTATCTAAGTTAGATACTTGTCTGTATATGATAAGACAAGTCATCTAATTTAAAATATATCAAACATTTGAGACCAGCCTGAGCCAGAATGAGACCCCATGTCTAAAAATAGCCGGGTATTGTGGCAGACGCCTGTAGTCCCAGCTACTTGGGAGGCTGAGACAAGAGAATTGCTTGAGCCCAAGAGTCTAAAGTTGCTGTGAGCTATGGCTCCACAGCACTCTCCTGGGGAGACAAAGTGTAACTGTCTCAAAAAAAAATATATATATATATGTATATCTCAAACATCATATATAATATATAAAACATCATATATAGACAAGTATCTAATTTAAAATTTGTCAAAATATTATCCCACTTCTACCTTAATCTAAAACCCACAAATAGAGACAAATATTGAAACCCAAAAGAAAAACTATCAAACTAGGTATATTTTATGCAGGCATATCAGTAAACGGGCCAACCATTAGACATATGTTCCAACCGCACCTGTATTCTTTGTTTACAGACATCCTTCGGTAAATCTGTAATAGTCACTGTGATGGCCAGCCTTTTCTCTCTGTATTACCAATATATAACTCAGTGCCAAATATAAAATAAAAACTCAAGAAATATATTTTATTATAGGAATACATAAAAATATACATCACCAGGCTCAGCTGCCCTCCCAAAACTCAGATTCAATAGGTCTGGCATGGAGCTCAGGAACCTCTATTAAAAAGACAAACAACAACAACATAAAAGCCCAGATGACTCTTTAATTGCCTTTTCCACATTCTGTTTAAAAATTATATTAGGAAAGATTTCTCTAGGCAGGTTCCTTATCTGCTCTAATCTTTCCCCTACTCCTCTTCACACACATAAATACCTACCATGAAAAGATCAGGGCCCATTCTTAGGAATCTCCATAGCAACCTGCCATAGCACTTAAGATACTTTTGCTTGCTTTAATCAGCAGAATCCTCTATTAGATTGTAAGTTTCATGAGAGCTACCCTATTTCAATTTTGTTCAATTTAGTTCCAATTTTGTATTTCTATCTTACCCCAGTGCCTGCCTAACACATATGAAGTTCAATATACATTTAATAAAATATTGAATATTTTTCATTACATGAAAAAATAAATGAAGTAATTTAATTTCTATCATATGGCAAAAAACATATTTTATGGAAAGAACCTTTTGAATAATTGAAATAGTACCTCCTGGCATTGGTATATGGCTGCATCACTGCCTACAGAGGTTTCATGAATGGTCTTGGAGTCTGCAAGTATCTACTAAGTTATTTTCATGGGAGAATGATTTCCAGTTCCTTTAAAATAACTTTTCAAACATTATACATTTGTGGACTACTCTCACAGAGGAGGCTAACAGGTTCCATTGAAGCTGAAACATGTTCTATTCATTTTTAATAAAACTTGTCTCTTTTCATCTATAAATTTTCTTTCATGACTATTCCACCACAGTGGTTCCTTAATGCAATCACTGGATAGATTGAAACACAGTCACCGAGGGTCCCTTTATAAAAATACAGATTCCTGATCCCACAAAGGAAATTTGCATTCAAATCCTCTGTGGGAGGATCTGTAAATCTAAAACTTTAAACATTTTTTTCTCAGGAAGTCAGGTGCATAGGCCAGGTGGGAAATCACAATCTTGGGTGACAGTGGCTATGAAGGTAGGAGTCTGGTATTAGAACAATAATGGCTATCTGCCTCTGAAAATTGCAAAGAATAATAAAAACAATTGGTCTGAAATTGCTTTGTGAAAATAAAAGCTCATATTAATGCCAACTATTTAGAAGTATATTAGGGGTTTTACGTTGTGCAATTTATACTGATACCATCATTATGCAACATTTGCAATGATTTCTGATACTGTAAATTATATGCAAGCTTAGGGAATGGAGATGCATTTTGGATGCCCTAAATCATTGCAGACATAAGCTTTGTATGTAGCTTTTGAATGAAATATTAAAAAAATTATATCAATTCAAAAAGTCATCACCAACATCCTATTTGGGACTGACAAGTGGGGAGTTAGGGGTTGGGAATTACCTTTCACTTTGGGGTGGAAATCTATCCTCGATTGTAAGTTAGCCCAACTCTAGTGAAGGAAGAATCAAAGAAGTTTAAACCTAATGACTCAGGTAAAGGTGTGTGAATCATTGGGCAGTGTCTGATTTCTACAAATAAGTTATAGCTGGGTTACGTATGCTAAGTACACGATTTCTACATAAATGACAAGCTAATGGCTGAAAGAATTGTCTGGTGTATAAGACACTATGAAAATCATCTTGGGCTGTTCTTGGCTGATTTTTAGCAGCGCCTATTTGCTTCACTAATTTGAGTACAAATCAGGTGTGCGGAATTATTTCACTGATCTTAAGGATGTAAGTATCTTTGGAGTAAAAAGTAATGGATGTTTAACAAATCACTGGCCCACAAAATATCACACATTATTCTCTTCAAATTTTTATAGGAATTTTATAATAATAGTAACCATAATAGCTATTTTTTATGACACCCGTTGCTTTGCCCTACTTACAGACCAGGTGTATGCTTGGTAAAGAAAACATAACTTTCACATACACCAAAATAATTAGCCTGCAGAACTACTGGCCATTCACTTCTGTATCATATTTCTTTCTCTACTTTCTCAACCATAATAATGAGAAATTTATTATATCATAAAAGGATTTGTGTGACCCTCTCTTTCTATCATAGCCAAAAGCAGCCTCGAAGTATGCTGGCCATGTTCTTTACCCTCCCCAAAACATCCCCTATCAAACAGTTCTTTTCTTTACCATAACAGATACTGACCATTATTTCTAAAGGTTTGACTTTTAAGAGAAAAATAATATAAAACATCTGGTGTGAGAATCTAAATCATCGTGTGTCTGCAGTCAGGTAATATACTCTCTTTGCATCTTGCATTTTTTCCATCAGTTCCTTATAGTTGTAATCATGCATTCCATTGTTCCCAGTGAACTCTAAGTTCAACAGGGATTGTATCCACTTAACCCACAGATCCGTGCAGCACAGGGCATGGTACCTGACATGCGTGTATGTTCATCGTACACATTGCCTCTGATATCCTGAGGACTAAGTATGCGTGTATAATCTTAAAAACATTTATAATTTCAAAAAATGATTGACTGAAAGTAAACAAACATCTCCAGATTTAAGCCTATTCTATTTGTTATAATGTTTTTACAAATAAGTTATATCTACTTAGAACAAATGCTACTTCTATGACTATGCAAGCATTCTATTTTACATAAAAATATTTAATAAGAGACTGGAGGTCACAAGTACTTCTTTCTAGTAGCAATTGTGGCAGGTACAATTTTGTGACTTTTTTTTTCCCGACATTGCTATCCTGGGAAACTGTCAATATGCTCACTTAAGCAATTATTCCATCTCTAACCACTTCTATCAACCAAAATTTATCTTCCATTGCTCAGGTATCAGACATAGATAGGGTTTTCCCCTGGGAAGGACTTGATTTCACTAGTGTGTTGATTTGCTAAGCAGAGGAGTTGTTTGAAGAAGTGACCAGAGATGAAACTCCTTCTAGGAGACGTCTGGAAAGGTTTTTGAGGTTTGTGGGGACTGAGGTATAGTAGAGAGCAACAGAAGCAGGCAGAAAGAAGCTCGCTCCCTTAGTCCCTGTTTTTACTGTTTGTACTATTGGGAAAATTTACCTGTGATACAATAATAGGGGTTATTCTGCAGGAAGTGGGGCAAGGCCACTGCTGTCAGGAGGCATTGTTTTTAAGTAATAAATGTTGGGTAGCTGAGACCCTTACATAGGCACTGGGATACAACACCTTCTCATGAAATGAAAGTGATTAAGTTCCAATTTGATATAATCCCAAGGGCTGAGATTGCTGTAGGAGAGGGACAGTGGAAAGAAAAGACAATGAGACCATCTAGCACTTAAAAGAGCTCCAGGGAAGGTTTGGGTTTTTGTTTCTTTGTTTTCATCAAGATAGAATTTTCATTTTATCTTAAAATGCCTCCCTTTAATACCTTTTATTTGTTTAATTTTGAACTTTATTCATTTTTATTCCATGGTTTGAAGGCTCGGATAGAAAGGCAGATGAGAAAATGATTTAGCTTATCTTGGGTTCCCAGGTCACAAGAATATGTTTCTTTTTCACTGGGAGCCTTTCTTAGCGAAGCAGATTTTCTGTTCCCTACATGCCTTAGCCCGTACTGTTCCTTCTTAGCATTCATAGTATCTTCCCTTGAATCCATTCTACTTTCTCTACTGCTTCCCTGTTTTAAGTAATAAAGCATAAATGTATTATTGCCTCCTACCTGGTCTGCCTGCTTTAGACCTCTTCCCTTCTGCGTGCATGTGTAAGCATGTATAAGCATGTGTGAGCATGTGTGGGCATACCTGTACACACATACAGCAACACCCATAATCAGAGTGATCGTCCTCAAAGGCAGAAATTACCATAGACTAATCCCACTTTCAGTGTTTTCTCATTTTCTCTTTTACAATACAAATTCCACTCTTCAACTTAGCAGACTGCCCATGGGTTGAACTCCAGTATCTCTAGCAGAGCTTTGCATGAGCTGCTCTATATCTTAGCAGTTGTTCTATGGAAGCATGAACATCCATCTAGACAAGTCAGAGACATTTGACTGATTGCTCCTTCCCCATAATAACTAAGACATGAATTCCACATAGTAAGTGCTCAATAATTAGTAATTTAATTGGTAACTGCACCATCATTTTGAGGAAAATCTCATCTAGGCCACAAAAAAAGCCTGCTAAAAATACCTGCCTCTGCCTCTTTTTCTTTTCACGTGAGGTAAATTTGTACAAAACCATTTCATAAGATTGAGTATACCTCTTGTCCCTGGAGGAACAGTTATTATTTTATTTACATTCTTTTGGTCTTATTCACATTTTGGCATTTCACACTGTAAACTGTATACAACAGCTCCTTGGCTATATAGTCAGAATTTACGGTTTTTGTAAATTTTACATTTTTTAAATCTAAGGAGGACTGTTTGCTTGCTTGTGTGAGATTTCTTACGGAGATTATTCATGTTTTCTATAGTACACGGATTCCTGTTCACTACCTTCAAAGTGAGGCATCTCTCCTTTGATTTTGGATGACTTATCCTAAATCTCTGGGACAAACTGATAATTCAGAAATGTCAGCCTTGAAAATTATTGTTCCTTCCTATAGCCCATGTTACATACAGAGCCTTAACACATACTGAAACACTGCATTTTTAACAATAATGTCCTTAGTGAATATTTTGGGGTAATGGTTTTTAAACTGTGTACTAAGGACTCTGAGCATTCGTAAGTGAATTCTCAAAATGTTTCCTTGGAGAAGAGCTGCAAGTTTAACCAACTTCAACTTCATCTATTTTATATGATTTGACTTCCAAGTAAGATTTTGCTTGGGGAAACAACACTCACGACACCAAAATTTTCAAATGTTAAAGTAATCAAAATCAACTGTGTGAGAGGATAAATACAAAGGTATGGAAACCAGATACTAACCTTAAAGAATCCTTCGAAGATTGGAAAATTTTTAACACTCACTTCTCATTTTACTTAGTTCTCATCTCATCTGAAAGTAACTTCTGAGGACAGAATATTGTTGCCTTCTCTTCCTCCTAGTATGACCCTCAGACATGTTTCCCCTTAAAAAATGGCTAAAGATTTATTCTCCCTGTGAGTATCTACTGAGTTCCTCTCTGTGGCAGATATTAGATATGTCAGTAGTTAAAACAAGTAGTTTAAACAAGAAAGACATTTGTTAGCCTTCCCAACCTCATGTACCTTATTAGCAAATGGGGATTGTGTTTTGATAGCCATCATTTCCGATACTAATGAAGAACATTTGGTTGCTTGGTTGATTGTTGATTGGTTAGTTGCTTGCTTATTTAGTTGGTTGGTTTATCCTTCTGTTACTTTGACAAATAAGATAACAATAGTGGTTGAGGCTGATCAAGATCATGATATGGTGCTATCGTCTGCAATATGCAATCATCTTTACCAATGACGTATTGCATTTCCATTTTAAATATGGAATGGTGTTTTTATTCCAGTGCCATACTTAGCATTTCCCTTTCCTTTTTCTCTTTATTGTTTTTTTTTTTTTTTTTTTGGCAGAATAATGCCTTCCCACCTCTTTTGAGGGCAAAGGTTATTTTTTATTCATCTGTAAACTGCTCCATTTCCTACTGCTTCTAGTGCAATTTTTTGCACATATAGGGTACTCAGTAAAATGTCTGAAAATGCCAGTTATTATATTTCTGCCTTTTTTGGATCTACTGGTGAGAATAATGTTTTAAGTATTTCAGGTGTTTCTGAGCCTCATATCAAAGCAAGCTCTATTAAAGTGGAGGACTGAGCTTACCAGCGATATTATATCAGAAATGTATATATCAAGAAAAAGGTTAAATTGGATGACCTCCAAAGTCCTCTGCCTCTTAATTTTTATGATCTGTGTTATTGCACAAGGGTGCAATTTTATAAACAGAAAAATAAGTTTGCCTTTGGGTGTTAGGCTTTCACATCCTTCAAAGCGAGTTTTCATTGGATTTACTATAACCATTAGTGAAATGTGTCTGCGTAGCACCGAAAGTACTAGGAAGTTTGGCTCTGCTTCTTATCTTGGAAAGGCCTTTCTCACAAGCCATCCTGCAAATATTTATGCTTGCAGCCATGCGACACTCACTGGGACTCAGGCTTTGTTTTTTTTTTTTTTCTTTTTTTTAGAAGAAAGGACACGATTCTAAAATGTGCGGATGCGTGGTTCGATGTAGGTATTCGTATGTGCTGCCGTAGATCTGCCTCCCCTGCACTTTCCTTGGGCAAACACCTCACATACAGCCTTGTAATCAATGTTTATTGAATACTTCCTGGCTTCCCAGCACCTCCCTGAATGCCTTCCTCTAGTCAAATGAGGGTGCAAAATTTATAACTAAAAGAACATACTCCAGTGTTCTGTACCACTGTAGGAGGACAACCGTTAACAATAATATATAGTTTCAAATGGTTAGAAGGAGGTTATTGAATGTTCTCAACTCAAAGAAATGATAAATGTTTGAAATGATAGATGTGCTAATTACACCACTCCAACCACTGTGCGTTGTATATATGTATATGTGTATGTGTGTGTATAAAACATCACTATGTGCCTCTTAAATATGTACAATTACTATATGCCACTTAAAAAATGAAATCAAAAAGTTTACTTTCCATCTAAAAAAATAAAGAAAAATCTAGAGATACTCGTGGCCTTGAGGAGAATACTCTAAATGGGGAACCCTAAAAAATCACAAAATAACAATAATCTCAACTGTTTGGGGCCTAGTGCGACATACTGTGAGTAATGGATCACCACACAGGTTAAATGACAGGTCCGGTGGTGAATATACATATTAAAGAAGAATTCTTGAAATTTGGACTTGTCCTTATATTGATGAAGGGGCCATTTGAGAAGGTGGGCAGTGGACAGGTTGGCATAAGCCAGTGCAGAAAGATGAGATGCAAAAGAGGAAGGCCTGATGGTGGAAAGTGGGTCGAAGCAAATGACCATACACATAGTCTAGTTCAAAGACTAGGATGGAGGCTCTGTGCCTGTGGCTCAACGGGGGCTAAGGCGCCAGCCACATACACCTGAGCTGGCGGGTTCGAATCCAGCCCGGGCCCGCCAAACTACAATGATGGCTGCAACCAAAAAAATGGCCGGGCATTGTGGCGGGCGCCTGAAGTCCCAGCTACTTGGGAGGCAGAGGCAAGAGACTCGCTTGAGCCCAGGAATTGGAGGTTGCTGTGAGCTGTGATGCCATGGCACTCTATCCAGGGTGATGGCTTGAGGCTCTGTCTCAAAAAAAAAAAAAAAAAAAAGACTAAGATCAAAAAGAGTGATGGATGAGCAAAATGATGAGTGACTTGGAGAGGAAATTGGTAGAGCTTGTGTCTGACACAATAGACAACAAAGAGCCACCGTATGTTATTTGGATTGAATGAATATTGTTTTTGAGATAGACTTACTACATGGAGAGTGTGAGCATAGAAAGAAGAAAGTTATCTGAAGGAGGGTCACAACAATCCCCGCATGATGTGGTAAGTTGCTCACTTATATGGTTGAAGTGAAGGAAAAGGAACAAATATAGGATATGACTGGATTTGATGAGTAATAGTTTCATGTGCTAATTCTTTATGTGCTTTTTACTGAATTAGCATTTTTTAAAACAGAATAATGCCTCTGGACTCAATAGGGCAAAAATGAGCTCAATAAAAAGACATAGCTGTTATGACTGCTGTTATTATCACATACCTTTGGAGGTTTGAAGACAGAATCATAGCCTTAATGTGATGTTTTGTGGGCCAGCTATCTTAAACAGCTAATACTTTTTACCCCAAGGTGGCTGCATACTAAAGATGGGTGAAGTGATACCCAGGAATATGTCTTGTAGAATACTTAGGGATCAGGTAAAATAAAAGGCACTGTATAAATGGAAGGTGTCATTACCGATAGTCATAACAATTGTTGTTATTGTTGTCTTGGGAAGTTTATCAGAACTAATTGTAATGGTAGCTTATCCTGCAGCCATAAGCTATAAAAAATAAACTTTTGAGTCATAATATTAAAAAGTATAAAGGCAGCTAAACAGCCTTTGGAAATAAATGAGCCTGCTTTGATTTTTACCTGTGACAATGCACAAATCTGGCATTTTCTGATTTGGAAAAGTTCTAAGGCTGGAAATTAAACTGTCAGAGTTGAAAAGTATGGGAATATGAGGACCAAAAACTGTTTAATCAAAGTGCTGGGTGCTTTTTCAAAATGAGTAGGAAACAGATTGTCCAATAACAAATGTAAACTGTGTGAAATGCATTTTCCGAACAAGGAGAGATGGAAGAAGAGGAAAAAGGGGAGAGTAAGTGGAGATTGCTTTCCCAGTGGTTAACAAGCAGAAAATGTTTGCCCTCTTTTTCTATTTCATCTATTATTACAGATGAAATATCAGCTTTAAACAAACCTCTCTTTACCTTCTGCTAAAACACTTGGCTTTTAAATTCTTTTATAATCCACTGATCTAAATTTCTAGTATTTCAAAATATTTGATTGCGAAAATGGTATTATACATGTTGTAGAAATGTAGTGTGTGTGTGTTTGCATGCCTGTCTGTGTTTTCCATATTTAAGTTTTAATAGTCTTATCCCTGCTACAAAGAAAGTATAACAGGAGGTGACAGCAAGTAATTCACATATCTTTTAACCCCTGAATTATCAGTGATCCAGTGATCGTTTGGCATTGGACTATAAATTTTAGAGTTGCTATTAATGTTTTTCCACTGGATCTTTGTTATCCACAAGTTGATCAGTGTTTAGCCATTTAATTGATGGACTGAAAGGCCACAGCATATATCATACTTTATTGTACTATGGCTTGGAAAAAGCACTTAAAACAAATGTAGTGGGATATACCCAAATAAAGGTTTCCTTTGTTACAAGAGGTCCATGCTTATGTTCAGGATAGCCTAAACTGGCTCCTTTTAAAAAATTTATTCATGGCTCGGTGCCTGTGGCTCAACGGGCTAAGGCGCCAGCCATGTACACCTGAGCTGGCAGGTTCGAATGCAGCCCGGGCCTGCTAAACAACAATGACGGCTGCAACCAAAAAATGGCCTGGCGTTGTGGCGGGCACCTGTAGTCCCAGCTACTTGGGAGGCAGAGGCAGGAGACTCGCTTGAGCCCAGGAATTGGAGGTTGCTGTGAGCTGTGATGCCACGGCA
>CAUYRH010118759.1:0-11705 GCA_963574655.1 Perodicticus potto
GAGAGTGGATGGAAGTATGGAGAGAGAGATAGAGTGTAGGATGGAAGGAAGGAGAGAGAGAGAGAGGAAGGAAGGAAAGAGAGAGAGAGAGGAAGGAAGGAAGGAGAGAGAGAGGAAGGAAGGAAGGAGAGAGAGAGAGGAAGGAAGGAGGGGAGGAAGGAGGGGAGGGAGGGAGGGGCACTGAGGACTACATAAGAAATAATTTAGGAATTAGAATATAGATGCTGAGTCATGATGTAATAATCCATTAGTAACCTCATTTTTTTGTTTTTTGTTTTTTTGTTTTTGTTTTTTTTTGAGACAGAGCCTCAAGCTGTCACCCTGGATAGAGTGCCGTGGCATCACAGCTCACAGCAACCTCCAATTCCTGGGCTCAAGCGAGTCTCCTGCCTCCGCCTCCCAAGTAGCTGGGACTGCAGGCACCCACCACAACGCCCGGCCATGTTTTGGTTGCAGCCGTCATTGTTGATTGGCGGGCCCGGGCTGGATTCGAACCTGCCAGCTCAGGTGTACGTGGCTGGAGCCTTAGCCCGCTGAGCCACAGGCGCCGAGCCAACCTCATTTTTTTGTACAAAGAGAAACACGGAGGAGGAAGAGGGAGAAATTACACACATAGCTTGAAAAAAAGTCTGCGGACAATGTTGGGGGGCCTGACCCCGCCACACACAAACCCTCTCCCCTCCTCCTCTCTTCCTAAAACAAAGGCCCAGAGGACCCGGCCAGCCCCACCCACCCCAGAAGTTGGGCCAAAAGACCCTAACCTGACAGGCAACTGTGGGACTCTCCCGCCCCACCACGGCCCCACGTGAAAGTCGTCTCTAACAGGCCCTGGCTGCAGACGCCGCCTTTGCACTCCCAGGCAGGTCACCCTCCCCCTTCCATAAGCCTGGCCTGAACGTCTCCCCTGGGGCTTTGTCTCTGGATGCCCCCGCTTATACCTTACAGACTCTGTCAGTAGAGGAACAGCCCTGATGACCCTGAGTTTCACCAGGGATCAGCCAGCTGGAAGCGGGCAGTACCCTGGGGAGCAAGGGGCCAGGACTCTGTGCTCGCCCAGGACACCACCGGGACCACCCAGTCTCATTTCACTCTCGGCATCCGGCAGGTTTGATGGGAGATTAGAGGGAAGGGAAGAAAGGAGAAGAGGCACAGGGCAGGCACTTCACACAGAGGTCGCTGGGCCTGGGGCAGGACAAGGGGAGCCGGTGACCAGGGCAGCCCCACAGGGATGCCAGGATCCTGTCAGGTGTCACGTTTGGAGACTGTGGTCCCAGAATGTAGCCAGTTGCCTTAGCAACAGTATCTCTACCCAAGTGATAAATTACCCTGCTGTCTAACAAATTCAGTTCATTTCTTAAACAAGCAGTGTCCTGGAAATAATATGAGAACAAGCAAATACCAAACAAGCAAATACCAACCAGCGAGTTGCAAGGGCAAGTCAATCACTAGGTTTTTCTCCAAAGTCTCTACGCCTGGGAACATGCTAGAGCCTGGGGCCAGGAAAGAAGGGTTTGCAAAAGACCTACTACATTTCAAAATTTCAAATTCAATAAAAAGAAAATGATAAACAATAAAAAGATACTTGAGAACAACCCTACCTCCCTCTCTGACCATTTTAAATCTAAATTCCTCACATTATTCTCTATCCCTCCCCTCGCTTAACTTCATAAAACCTGACATTTATTAATTATTTGATTTCTTTTCCTGTCTGTTCCACTAGATTTTCAGATTCTTGAGAGCAAAGGCTTAGTCAGTTTCATTTCCCACTGCACGCACCAGAACTAGAATCCCACCCAGAACATCATAGTCCTATACCATATTAATCAAACCAATGAATTATTATCTCCTTTGAATTTCTAAAAACTCTTAATCAGGTTTTTAATATGATGTATTCCATGCTTAACAGAGAAACTAGAGCATCTGTAGCAAATAAAGGACTAAAACAAGAATGATCACAGCCACCACTATTATTCAGAATTATTTTGGGCATACTAGCCAATACTATTATTAAAAGAAATTTGATAAAAAAAAAAAAACAAAAATGAGGCAAAATGATCATTATTTGCAACAGATCAGAATGTCTACCTGCAAAAACCAAGAAAATCAACAGAGAAATGACAACAAACAGTAACAGAATATATTTAAATTTGGGGGAATCAATTCAACCCACAGAAAACAGTAGCCTTTTTACTTACAAATCCCCAATGAAGTCGTCCAGTCAGGTAGAAAACATATGGGAAAAGTCCCATTTTTAATAAATAAAAGCCCCATTTTAATAACAACAAAAGGGGTATCATACTTAGCAATTAAAAGTAACATGTATGATCCATAAGCTTTAAAATGCTCCCGAGGGACAAAGGACATTGAAGTTGGAAACTGAATTAACTTTGTCTCCATCCTTGGAAAGGATATCCTTCAAATGCCATTTTTCAAGTAATATATACAATCCTAACAAAAATGCCAACAGGGTGGGTTGGACATGATGCTCTTAAGAACTAGAAAAGCTGACTCTAAAGTTCGTATGGAAAAAGAACTGCCCAGGAATAACTGAAATGAAGTGTGACTTAGGTCACTGAGGGTACGCTGGCCTTACCAGACACTAATGCATATTCTAAAGCAATAATATACAAAACATTATAGTTCTAGCACATAAATGTGCCAACAAGTCAATGGGAAAGAAAAAACCAGAGACAGACCCAAGTACTCAGTATGCAACTCAGGTGGCCCTGTCATATCAGCGGGGAAGGATGTACTATTTTCACTAAATGGTACTGCAAAACTTGACAGGAATAAGGATGTATCCACGGATGCCCCTGACTCTTTATACCAAATAAGTTCCATATCAAACAAAAATTCAAATATAAAAATAAAACCATAGTGATAAAAATATTCTAGAACTGGTTTGTGGTTACAACTACATAAACTTATACAACTACATAAACTTACTAAACTTAGAGTAAATTACTTATAATAAGTGAATTTTATGATCTGTAGTATATCTCAATAAATCTATTTAAAAACCAAGCCCATAACAGTATTTGCGAACATGGGTGATTTTTCTGTAATAGGCCCAGAGTGAAAAAGAACCTTTATAATTATGATATAGAACTCCAAAACTCTAAAGAAAAGATTGATAATTTGAATATGTACAAATAAAACATTTCAACACAGCAAAAAATGCCCCCAAATAAATGAAAAGACAACTGACATATCAAGAAAGGTGAATTACCTTAAATACATTAAAAAAAAAAAAAACTCCTAGAAATCAATTAGAAAAAAGAACACATACTAAATAACAAGAGGCAAAGAACGTGAACAGTTTTCAGAAAAGGAAATGCCACATGCTCTTATAAATATGAAATAATTCTCAGCTTCACTTAAAGTAAGAGAAATTTAAATGACAATTATAAGATCCCAGTTTTCCCTTAGTCAGCCGGCAAATGCAAAAAGTTTATAACAGTGAGTTCTCAGATGTAAGGAAACCTCCCCTTCCAAACACCCAAGGAGTGGTGTCATGGGGCCATCTAGTTGTTCTCCATCCAGGAGCCTGTCCTTACTTTAATTAAAGGCTATATGGACACATGTTCTCTCTACAGCATTGTTTATAAAAGTGAAAAATTGGGACCACCCTAAACTGTTCATCAGCAATGTCAAGAGCGGAGCAGGTGTGAGGACATGAGTTAGGACAAGAAGCCAACCCGAGAGAAAACACTAAGGCCCCTGCTACTTACTGTGATGGAACAAGCCAGAGGCCAAACAGGAAGGCGGTCCCAGCTCCCCCCACCCCCACCCCGTGTTCCGTTATTCCCCAGGACACACAAGGCAGGGTCAGATGCACCCTGTGGACACAGCACAGGACATCCTCGTGACAGGGAGAGGAGGGGAAGACAAGGACAGAGGCCTGAGGCAGAGTGAGGTGTCTTCAAGAAGGGGAGGGCGAGCACCCTTCTATGCGGAGGCCTCTGAATAGAGCCCCTCGGATCAGGGTGCAGATACACAGGGGCTCACAGCCCGCCCTGGGCCTTGGCCACAGCGTCCTCCCCACTGGGCCCCAGTGTGGTGGGGAGGGCAGCCTTCCCCCGTGAAGCCTGCCGGTAAAGCCTTTGTAATTGCCTGTGTTGAGCCTAAAGAACCCACACGGGCTTCGGGCCTAGAATCCACTCCTCAAAGAAAGGAGTCTTGAAGCATGTCTCGGTTTATCAGCACGTGAAAGAACACTTTACCGATAATAGGAAGGCAGTTTCTAAAAGTCTTGACAAGATCCATTTCCAAGGAAAAGAAGCAAAGTTCAAAACGTGATGTAACAAACCAGACATAACAATGTGTATAATTTACTACAGTTGGTATTTTTTAAAATAAAACTTTTTAAAAACTCTAGATATGTATACATATGTGTATATATATGTATGTATAAACAAAGTACATATAAGCAAATATGTGCAGGTTCACGGATAGAACACACACGAAGCCGGGGGCAGTAGTTGCCTTCGGTCAGAGTAGGAGGCAGAGGAGAGTGGTCAGAGAGACCCTGTGGCCAGCACGTATTGGTCTATGTGTACTACGAACAACTCAGAAGTCTACTTTGTTTAAAGAAATTACCTATGAACAAAAGGAAATAACACAGAAGTTACCTGTGAACAAAAGTAAATAACTCCAAATCTCACCTGGCCAGACATTCTAATAGACGATTATTCACCTGATTATTATTATTATTATATTCACCTGATTATTCAGGTTCATCAGGCTGGATGGAACCTTTCCTCACATCCAAATTCTGGTTCTGGAATCACATCCACCCATGTATTCCAAGTATAATATTTAAGGGAACTGTCATATCTCACGAGTCAGTCTATAAATTCTTCTTAGAATTTCAAATGGAAGGCGCTGTGTAATTATGAAGTATTATTGCTGTGATTTATGCACCGAAATGTTAGGTAAATAACATGTCTTACTGTGATAATTTCTGTCAGTGAGAAATCCTCACCTCACCTTCTCATCTCCTGAGTGTTAAGCTGATAGATGTTTCTTCCAGAGTTATGCTGGAACAGTTATGCAATAGGCAAAAAAAGAAAAAAAGGAATAATTTCCCCAATAGTATGTCAGAGGGACAATTATTTTTATGGTAGAGTTAAAAATCCATACTAAAACGATATAAGTTCCATTTTCCTCTCCAAATATAGGGAAGAAGTTTTTGTTTACTTTTCTGATTCTTGTTTCACCTCTACTAGACAACCAGTGTAAATCATGTGTGATGTGTTGTGCATCAAAATCCATCTAACATAAGGAATAAGAACTATATTATAAAGAATCTCTCTGAAAATACAAATCCAGGAATGCTTCTTCGCAGATCTATTTGAAGACCTTACATGGGGAGAATAATAATCAAAGAATGAAAACACCTAGAGGAACAATAACCTTTAGAAAGAAATCCTATAATGCCCTTTTCACTGTGACATCAAGTTCTGATTTAAGGACAACCAAAGCGTCTTTGAGCTGGTCACTCAGCCCGGTGCCTTCATTTCTCAGGTGGAGACAAAGGTCAAATGGCTCGTCCAAGGGTCACACAGCAGCTCCCTGGGCCCAGAACTCGGACCCAATCCCTCACGTGGCTCTCTGCCCAGACTCAGGACCCAGACTAGTTATTCCTTTGTTATCTCCTGCGCAGGAGGAGATTTGTTTGCTTGTTTTTCCTTTATAAAATGACACATAAGATGAAGTGTCAGTGTAACTCAAAACTACAAAAATTAAAACTTTAACATCAACTATCACTTGGAAATTACATGTAAATAAGGTGTCTAAGGCGATGGTGGAATAGCAGCAAAAGGAGGTGGGGGAGGAGACAGGAGCATGTGCACCTGGCTTTGTGTATGCCCAGGAGGGAAGGCTCCAGGGCGACACTTCGCACAGCTGCCTCATACTTGGCCCCTCTGAGCCTCAGTGTCCTTATCTGCACAGCAGGAATAAAGTCCATTTACAGAACAAGGACTCAGGAAGACATGTGCCGTTCGGTATGCTCTTTCCTTAGGTATCCATGGATATACCGACCTCTCCCGTCCAAGTGACAATTAGAACAAAGCAGGAACCTTTCATGTGCACCCATTGGGCTTGTCCTTATCCAAGGCTTAAACGAGCCTGAACCAGAATCTCTGTGAGAGGGCCTGGTCCTGTCCACCAACCCATCTTTAAACCCTCTGGCATCTTAGAGCAAAGGTCAGAGAGAGCCGAGCAGACTCTCCCCAGGCCTGGCAAATTCCAGCAGGACTAGACTACTTCCAGGAGTTACAGAGGGACCTGAGGGCCAGGCAGCCCCCCAGGGACAGCTGACCAGATATGGCTGCAATGCCAGGGCTTCTATGTTGAAAAACAAATCATGAAAAACATGATCATACTAAATCGTGAACACAAAGTAACAGATGGGAAACCAATCTCCTAGTGCTGTGATGCCAAAGAATTTGAAACAGGTCTGCACAGAATACAATCGTGTGGGTCCCTCAAAACGTAAATCCACCGGAAGCTCGGGATGTGACCTCAGGACCTTTGTAGATGTAACTAGTTAAGATGAATTCAACTGGATGAGGGTGGGCCCTAAATCCGAGGAGACACGGAGAAAGACGCAGGTGACAGAGGAGACAGAAACCGAGTGATACGCCCACAAGCCACGGAGCAGGAAAGGTCACCAGTAACCACCCGTCATCACCGGCAACGGTAGGGAGGCCCGGGACATGCTCTCCCTCGGAGTTTCCAGCAGGAACCCAGCTTGCCAACGCCTTCATTGCAGACTTCTATCCTCCAGACCAGGAGAGGATAAATGCCTGCTGTTTGATGCTACTCACTTTGTGGTGCTCTGCTGTGGCCACCCTTGGATACAGGAGCCACATCATGGAAGCAAAGATCCAGAAAGGGACACAGAGCTGTTTAGGCCACATCCATATACGTGAGACATAACTGCGGCTGTAGATCAAAGATGGACACAAACTCTTTGCTACTCTTGCCATTTGGTAGGTCTCTGCACCGTGCCCGAGTCTGGGCAGATTCTCTGTTGTACAAGCCATAAAATATGGCAGAAATAACAGAGTGCCAGTTTCCAGGCCCAGGTTTTAAGAAACTAGCAACTTACACTCTGTCCCAAAAACATTTGTTCTTGAAGTCCTAAGAGTCTATGCCAGTGGTTCTCAACCTGTGGGTTGAGACCCCTTTTTAACAATAAAAATACATTGCAGCATTAGGAAGGTTGAGAACCACTGGTCTATGCAGAGAGGTCCTGAAACCACATGAAGACAGGGATATGTCCAGCCAGCCCTGGCTATTTCTTAACCACTAAGCATCCCATGGGAAGCCCCAGACACGCTGAAGCAGACAGAAGTTGTCCTATGTGGCCACAACGTGCCCAAACTGCCCATTTGGAAGCAAAATAAGTGACTGTTGTAGTACTAAGCTGTCAAAATTGGGGATGTTTTGTGTTTTACAGCAACAGATAATCAGGGTCGCCAAAGATGCTCAGCCTCTAATATAAAAGCAAATACAAAAGATGTTTCCCCTAAAAAGGAAGAAGTGGTTTAGAAAAGTGATTCATGTATACTACTGCTCTATAAAGTCTTTAGTCCTACCAAGTTCTTATGGATAAATTATCACTCAATGTAAAAACAAAAACAAAAAAAGGAAGAACTGGAGAATATTCATATAAATGCATTCAGGAAGAATTATGGTCCTGGCAGGAGGGCAAAGAAGGAGCTAGTTACGGGAACGACTGTTTTTAACCTGCAACTCTGTAATGCCTAGCATCTGGGGGTACGAGAGGGGAAATATCCAGAGTGCCCTTTCTGCTGAGAGCAGAGCAAGAGGACTGGGTTCAGAGTGAGGAATATTCTCTGCTGTACCCTGAAATACTAGAATTATCCCCTGGGGGAGGACAAAAAGATAGCACTCTCTGCAGATGTCACCAGGATCACAAGACACAGGTGCCCAGGGTGGCTTGAGTCTCACAGGTGATCCAACTTCTCTCCACATCTACTCGTTCAGCATCCAGCATACGTCTTAGAGAACTTACAGGAAGGCTCTCTGCATTAAATTGCCACATGAAGTAAAAATAGGTACAGTGTTTAAAGTCACAGAACTATGATATAAAATAACTTGCCACTTAGCTTCCTTCTGAGCACAAAGCTTCAAAGATGTCTGAACCATGAATTTTCTGTGAGCTGGAGAGAGGCGAGATGGATGTTCAGCAATACTCTAATTGCAGGCAGAGAGTTTGAAAGGCACAAATTCAGTCTGCCATGGGCGCTGAATCCAGGGGTGACTCTTCCAGGGATCTCAGTGGCTCATGGAGCCCGCAGGGAGCAGGTGTACGTGAGGTGACCAGCCAGCTCACACTGGCCTCACTCGCCGGTGAATTCCGATTGCCGTTCAAACGGAGCACCCAATAATTTTCATGTTCGTTTAACCAACCACCTAGATTATCAAGTCCCTGGACAAGAGCCAGGCTGCAGCCCCTACATCAGAGTGTGCAAAAATTAAGTAAGGTCTGATCAGTGATGGCCGGCTCCCCTAGCTTTCTAGAAACAGCTCTCAAGGACCTCAGGGGACAGACGCACACAGTAAGGCTACAAGGGGAGATGAGACAGTCCAGATGCTTGTAATGGGTAATTTTATGTGTCAACTGGCTGGGCTATGATGCACAGATATTTCGTCAAACATTATTCTGAATGTTTCTATGACAGTGTTTGGGAGATAAGATTAATATTTAAATTGGTGGCCTCTGAATACAGCACACTGCCCGGTCAGTTGATGACCTGTGTGGAGAAAAAGACTGAGCTCCCCTCAAGCAGGAAGAAATCCTGCCAGCAGACACCCTGGGACTCGATTGCAATATCACCTTTTCTCTGAGTCTCCAGCTTGCCAGCCCACCCTGCAGGTGTGGGACAGCCACACTGACAGGTGTGCCAGCCTCCAAAACTTGGCATGAGTCGATGCCTTAAATCAATCACACTGTGTGTGTCTATGAATGTCTACACACCCCTCCACAGACACGGGTTGTGTCTCTCCAAGAGCTCAGGCCAGCACGAGGCACAGCGGCCCCCTCGGTCTCCTCCTAGGGGTCAGTGACCTAATACAGACAGTAGGCACCTTCTCCGCTAACCACTTCATCTCTCAGCCTCTGCTTGCTCCCCACTTAGGCTCCAAACGGAGCCATTATTCTTGTTCCACCTTAGTGGCTCTCCTGAGTGGAGTTCGCTCAAAGTTCAGTGGCCAGGCTAGAGGGCAAGTGACAGCTGGTCTGATCAGCTCGGGTCAGGTTAGTGGAGTCACAAGGTACAAAACTCAGTGCGCTGGTCATAATTGCCCCAGCCCCTTCATAAATCAGCAGGAGGTATTCAGAGATGCCACCAGGGTGTCATCAGGCTCGCTCAAGCCAAAGTCACAGTGTGTGCTATACACACGCCCACCTTTGCCAAGTACACGGTTGCTGAAATTGAAGGGTCCATGTTTTCAGGGAAGGGCAAACAAGATGCACCTACTCAGGGTGCAGGACAAGGCAGGGGCTCCCTTGCTCAAGCAAACCTTTGACAGAGGTGAGGACACAGCTCCCCACCTGGGGAGGAGGACAGAGATGGCTTTTCTTTTAGAATCTACTCCTTCCATGCCCCCTCCCCACTTTGTCCCAGGGCTTTTCCATCCTTTGGACATCAGCATGGCAGGTCTGGGAATCCCGGATCCTCTGTCTGGGCACCTATTCCATCCTACACTCTGCTGCCACTTCTGTTATTTGTCATTTCCACTTCACATCCAAGAGAGGTGAAGGCACTGGCCCAAGAACAGGAGCTGAGGGCACTGCTCTTTCCACCTGTGATGCATTCACGTGAATAGACTCAAGTCCTCCTTGGGGCACGCCACACGCCAGAGGCCATGGAGGCATCAGGGGTGGAGAGATGCAGAGACTCGGCCACCCCTGCAGGACAGCAGGGACAGCCGTGGGCCTGGCAGCCACAGCCTCCCAGCTCCCACACAGGGCTGGGCACCAGGACGTGATGTCTGCTGACTGGTTATCCTCACTGGCCATGAGGTCAAATTCCCTGGGCCAGAATCAGCCTCCTCGCATGTGTGTGACTTGACTCAGGGGTCACTTTGCCATGTCACTTTGACCAAGCTATGGTCCCTGGTTACTTACAGATGTAAATAAAGTTTATAATCAATTTTTAAATAAGAGAGATTCTCTAGATAACCCAGGCAGGACTCATTCAATTGAAAGGCCTTACGAGCAGAGCTGAGGTATCCTTAAAGCAGAAATCCTGGCCCTGGATTATCTTCTCTTGAGATCCCAGACCTACCGGGACAGCCCCGACAATGACAAGGCCAAGTCCTTGCAGTAACTCCTTTTTTTCTTTTTCTTTTTTCCTGAGACAGAGCCTCAAGCTGTCACCCTGGACAGAGTGCCGTGGCATTAACTCTTAATATCCACCTTACATTGTATTTCTACAGTGGAACCCCAGCTGCTCATTTCTCTGTAACTTCACCTCTTTATACTTGAATTTCCTGTCTATAAAATAGGGACAATAATGGTATCTACCTCACAGGGTTGAGCCCAGTACTTTGTTTTTTTGTTTTTTGTTTTTTTTTTTGAGACAGAGCCTCAAGCTGTCACCCTGGATAGAGTGCTGTGGCATCACAGCTCACAGCAACCTCCAATTCCTGGGCTCAAGAGAGTCTCTTGCCTCTGCCTCCCAACTAGCTGGGACTACAGGCGCCCGCCACAACGCCCGGCCATTTTTTGGTTGCAGCCTTGTTGTTTGGCAGGCCCAGGCTGGATTCGAACCCGCCAGCTCAGGTGTACGTGGGTGGCTGGCGCCTTAGCCCATTGAGCCACAGGCGCCGCGCCAAGCCGAGCCCAGTACTTTGAACATAATACAATCAGAACAAGTAGGAAACAGTACTTCTCATGTAAGAGAAACTGTTATCATCAGTGAAGACATGCCTTTGAGAAAGGCGCTTCTAAAATAGTGGGGAGATTTTTAAAAATAATTATAAAGAAATATTTGCTAAACATGTTGGTAGGTATAAAGCATACTGAGAATAGCTGCACCTAGGCATACCTGGAACACACAGTGGCCACTGTCAATGTGTTAATGTACCATTGAGCCTTGGTGAGTTGACCCCCTAAGAGACTGTCAACTACAGAGGTCTGTCAACAAACTGGTCAACATACAGAGGTGGTCAACATGAGGAACTGGGCTTCTGCACTGACAGGTATGTGTGGTGCATGCCTGGTCTATGAAAATTAGGTCAACTTAAGGAGGTGGTCGATGTAGGGAGGTGGTCAGCTATGGAGGTTCTACTGTAAAATGACCAGACCAAGCACCCACTGCTTCTGCTTTAGGACAGTAACTCCTAAGAATAGGCCTCAGGGTGAGAAACTCCTTCCTCACAAAGGTTTTTTTTTAGCTCTACGTATAACGATGTGTTTCCCAATAGTTACAATCCTCTTTGTGGGAAGTCTTTCACTTACTGAGATTTTTTTATTTTAATAATTTTACTAAATCATAATTGTGTACATCGGTGCAATCATAGGACAGAATGTGCTTTATATACAATCAGAAACATTTTGATCGTACTGTGAGAGATAGCCCTCATAGCATTTTCTTAATCACTATATAAAGACATTGATACTCTACGTTTATTGATTTAATGATACCATTGTTGGAATGAACTAT
>CAUYRH010118763.1:0-23953 GCA_963574655.1 Perodicticus potto
TGACCTTCTAACTCTACTTAGGAATGAGAACATCCCCAGCTGTTTTTAAGTCTCTTCTGTCCTCCTCCCAGACCACTTCACCTGCCTTAGGTATACTCTTGAATTCTCAGTTAGTTATTATCTTGTTTTGCTTTTCAAAACATACTTCATACATGTGTATCAGTAAACAATGTATTGCTTTGCTTTTGTCTATTTTCACTTTCATATAAATGGACTCATACTGTATTCTGGTGTCTCATTTTTTATCTATCAACATTGTATTTCTGAGGTTCTTCCACAATGATGGATACAGCCAACGGGCTTCATTTTAACTTCTGTATAATTAATTTTCTAGCATCTGAATGTGCCACATTTTCTGTATCCATTCTTCTGTTGATGGACATCTGGGTTGTTTCCAGGTTTTTGCTATTACAAACAAAGTTGCTATGGCTTCTTGAATAACTCCCCCTAGTCTAAGTACAAACCTAAGTGTGGAATTTACTGGGCCACAGAGTTTGTACGACTAGCTTTTCTTGGAAATTTCAGTTTGTTTGCTAAAAGGGCTGCTCCAGCTTATATTGACACCAACTGGCAAGGGTTCCCAGTGCTTCATATCCTTTTTTCTTAAACTCTTAAAAGGTGAAGTATAACATAGAGTCAGAAAAGGGTCCAAAGCACAAATGTAAAGCTCAATGAATTATTACAAGGCAAACATGCCTGTAACCACTATCAGGGTCAAATGGAATGAGCAACGCCTCAAAGCCCTTGCTATGCCCTTCCCTCTTCCCTAAAGGCAATCATGTCTTTTTTTTTTTTTTTTTTAACAGTTTTGGCAAGGGCTGGGTTTGAACCCACCACCTCCAGCATACAGGGCTGGCGCCCTACTCCTTTGAGCCTAAGGCACCGCCCACGTTTCTATCTTTTAACATCTTAGTTTTGTTTGCTCCTTTTGGAAAGCCATAGAAATGCAATCATATAGTGTGCAATCTTTATGTCTGGTGTTTCAGTACAATTTGTGTGTCTATAACTGAATATCAGAGACTGGGTAATTTATAAAGAAAAGGAAACTTAATTTTTACGGTTTTGGAGGCTAAGTTCAAAGTCGAGGAACTGCATCTGGTGAAGGCCTTCTTGCTGGTGGGGACTCTTTGTAGAGTTCTGAGGGCTCAGGGCATCATGTGGTGGGAAGGCATGAGCATGCAGGACTGAATCTCCTCACTCAGGCAGAGCCTTCATGTCTCAATCACCTCTTAAAGGCCTCACCTCTTGATACTATTACATTGGGGATTAAGTTGCAATGTGACTGTGGGGTGGGGGAGGACACTTGAACCATGGTATCTGGCTTATTTTTTTTAATTTTGTTTTTTGTGATATTCATTTGGCTTGTTGTATTCAGCTTTAAGTTCTTTATTTTCATGCTGTCTAGTATTCCATTGTCTACCCAATCTACTGCGGATAGACATTGAGTTATTTTCCTATATTTTGCCATTACAAATATTACTATTATGAAAATTTAATAATGCAACATGCACTAGTTTCCATTGCATGTATAATTATGAGTGGTATTGTTGGATTGTAGGGTGTATTCAACTTCAGTGGATAATACCACAGAGATTTCTAGATTATTCCTACTAATTTGCTCTTCTACAACAGTCTATGAGGGTTGCTTTGGCTGCACATCCTCACTAGCTCCTATTTTTGTTAGTCTTTTTAATTGTATCTACCAGATGGGTATGTTAATGTTTCTCACAGTTTTAATTTGCATTTTCCTGCTCCTCAAGAGATTAAGTACATTTTTGTGTAGTTGTGGGCTATTTTGACATCCTATTTGTTAAGTGCCTATTATGTCTTTTGCCTATTTTTTTCTGGGTTATTTTTCTTTTTAACTTTTCATTTATTGATTCATAGGAGTTTTATAAACTATTCCAGGTAGCAGTCTTTTTCTGGTCATACATGTTGCTGACATCTTTTTCCACACTGTGGCTTGCCTTTCCTCACCCTGGATGGTGTCTCATGAAGGACAGAAGTCTTTGAGTTTAAGGGTGCATCCTCCGGAGCTGTGCACCACTGGCACCACTGCCATCTGAGGTTGGGTGTTTGTGACTAGAATTAGATGCTCATCAGAGTTAGGAAGGACAAGAAAGTGGTCAGAGACCACCTAGTCAAGGAAAAATTATTCATTTTATGACATAAACTTCCAAATGATAACCTTTCCCAATTAATGTGTTTCCAGACTGCATATAAAAAAGGGTGTACTTTAAAACCAAACTTGAATTTTAAGAATAAACAATGTGTGACTTATAAAAAATTGCTGACAACTTAATCAATGATGAAAGTGGCTAGCTCTCTAGATCAGAGGAGTTCTGATTAGTGGGTGGCAGAATGAGGGCCTTTCAAATAAAGTGGGAAGATTGCCCAGGAGCAAAACTGATCTCTGAGGCTGTGCAGGCTCACAGCTGCTTTGGCTCTGGTCCTGGTTCACTTTGGCCTCACTCAGCCCTCGGTTTGGGCCACTAGGATGAAGCTCTACTCTGAGGACTACCCGAGTGAGTTGCTGCTTAGTAACATGTTGGCTATCAGAGTTTCAGTTGTTTTGAAACAACTTTAGTTGAAAGGATGTGTGTGTAAGTGAGCATATATGTGTGTGAAATGAGAGAGAGAGAGAGAGAGAGAGAGAGAGAGAGAGAAAGTGCTCCATAATAATTTTTGATACAATTCATTTTATTTTTTGGTGAAAGGTATTACTTCAAGAAGTTATAGGAGAGATATACAGAGAGAAATACCTGTGTGCATTGAGGAAATGCCATTTCCCAATTTCCATTTCCCTGTCAATATAGTCCATAACTTTCTTGAGTCTACTGTTACTTTATCAAAAGGAGAAATAATTATAATGATTGTGTCTTGAAAAGAACGGAATCTAAGAAATGACTAATGATAGCAATTGTTAGATTGCAAGGGCCCATGCAGTGCTGATCAGGATGAATAAAGACAGATGTCCCTTGTATATTTTACAGTGAAATTTCAGAACTAAAGAAGAAATCCTGAAAGGCTCTAGAAAGACTGTATTTTCCTAAAGCATGAATTTGAGTTAATTCCTCAGAGGTATTCTGTAAAGGATGACTTTAAAAATTTGCTCTTCTATTAAAAGAAAAAGGTGGCATATGTGACAACCTTCCCTTCCTTCCCCAAGTCCCTATGGATGATTGGAAAGGATTAGAAAGAGGATACAAGAAAGAATGTCATCTTTAGATCAGGAGTTCTAAGCTGTCACTGGAAGATAGAAAACAGAAGGGATCCCAGGCCAAACACATCCGCAGGGCAGGAGTGGTTCTGGGCGCTTCAGGCAACAGATATCTGCAGCAGCCATGACGGTGAATGGGCAAATGCATGTGGAACAACTTTGACCTCTTCCTTTGGTGTCCATATCCTGAATCATGGGCAGCAGCGGGCTTGAACTGGAGGTGTCCTGTGTGTGGGCAACACCTTGAAGGAACTAGAACTTCAGCTCAATATGAAGTTACTGATATTCTTTCCCTGCGGCACATCCCAGCCTTCTCTGCAACCTCTGGAGGCCACTGTATTAAACAGACACATCAACTATAAAGATGAGTGTCCAAACAAGAATCTTTAGACACTTAAAGAAGCAACTACCCCATGAATGAGAGATTCTAAGCACACAAAAGGACCTTCACCAAGGGCAGCATGAATAAGTCAGCAGGATCGGCCTTAGTAGAAAAGAAGTGGTCATTCTCAGAGGGAAAAGAGAAATTTATGTCCATAAAATAAGAACAGCCTGCTGCTTCAAGATCTACGCCAGTGGTTCTCAACCTTCCTAATGGCGTGACCCTTTAATACACTTCCTTTGGGTCACGACCCACAGGTTGAGAACCGCTGATCTACACAGACCTTATATTGGAAATTACATATTTGTTTTTTTTAAAAAACTTCCATGTGAGATGAAAAGCAGAATGCACATAGCTGAAGGATAAATGAGCAAGCTGGAAGTTTGAATTGAGACACAATTCAGAATGTAGTACCAAAAGGCAGAGGTATAAAGAATGAATGACAGGTTAAAGGACCTGGAAAAGAGACCTAGACGTTTCAAAATCCACTAACTAAAACCTCTCAAAGGAAAGAAGAGAGTGGTTAGGGGTGGGGAAGGAGGCGGGGAAGGGAGGAAAGGAATCAAGAAATAATCAAAGAAGGACATGAGTTATTGGGTTAAAATCTCCAGGGGTGCCCAACCCGCAGTATGCAGGCTGCTTGAGAATTAGGTGAGGACTTTTTTTGTTTATTTGTGGTGTCTGATGTTGCCAAGAGAAAAAAAAATCTTTTTGCATTTCTCATCAGCTTTTGTTTGTGTTTGTGTATTTAATGTGTGGCCTAAGACAACTCTTCTACTAATGTGTGGCAGAAAAGAAAAAAGTTTTTCCTTCTGTGGCCATTGATCACAATGAATAAAATGAAGATGCTCCTTAGATGTATCAGAGCAAAATTACAGTACACTGTGGATAAAGGAAAGATCTTGAAAGGCTTCAGGGAGAAAGTAGAGGAAATGCTGATTTGATTTCTAGGCATGAGGACTCTACCTTGTCTTAAAGGGGTAGGGTAGGGGTATAATCCACCTCTGGGGAGATGCTTGGGTGGAGATAGATTTAATACTGCAATATAATTTTGCATTTTGAAAATAAAAATGAATCACTAATGTTTTCCATAGCAAACTCTTCTTGCTTCTTAGAGTTCTATAATTATCCTTGGGGAATGATTCTGATTCTCTAAGACACACGTGGGATATTATTAGTCAAAGTGAGGTCTTTGAAATGTTCCACAATTCTGGTTTAGAAGTTAGCCCTGAAAGGGCTTCACAGTCATCTATATTTGTAGCCTTTTTCTTCTTGAAGCCAAGATCTTGTTTACAACCTGGAGGATAGTGCTAGGACTCGTGGTTGAGATTTCCTTTAGAAACTGAGGGCTTTCCACTTTTCCTTGTAAGCGTGGACAGTTCATTTGACAGCATGCCACTTACCCTGGACAATCTTTTTAAATGAGTTGGGAAGAACAGATGCTGAGTTTTATTTCATATTAAGACTGAATTTGCAAGGGCCTACTTATACCTTGATCAAGGGTTACTTGATAGCTTGATTAACTGTATGGGTCACCAGAGTCCTCAGAGTACGTGTGGGTTTATGATGGAACAGTTAGCTTGAGAACATGAGCTCAGGACTCCTCGAGGTGAGAAAGAAGGCTTAGTCTGACTGATTTCTGTTTATGTAAGGATCTTTCTCTTTATTTAGTTTAGAATGTTGTCTTTTATTGATTAAAAGGACATCATGTTTCTATTATTTTCTGTTTTAACTTCAATTTTTCTTGTGTGACTTTAGAGGCCAGAGCCCACCAGTTGCTGAATTTAACTTACTGCTGAAAGCTCACACTTTGGAAACCTATGGGGTAGATCCTCACCCATGCAAGGTAACGATCCCTCTCTGCAGGTCACTATATAATGATTGTTTTGCTTAAAAGAAAATTAATTGGCGTTCAGACCTGGCAGAATTCTCTTAGAGTTTTTCCACAGCCTGACCCATGGCCACTAATTGGGAGGGACACCGTGGGCTGAAGGCTCACACTGTGGCGGCTGGTCTTCTCCACTGCAGTCTTCCGATTGCTCACTAATTGCTACATGGTGGTGACATTTTCCTAAATTAACATACATGAATTCACTCACCAAAGTGACAGGATGCTGACAGATTTACTTTCAAGGCCATTGCCAGCAAGAATGCAATCTTAAAAAATGTGAAAGTGGAAGAACAAAAGAAAGATTTAAAATCACATGTTAGCATCAGGAGTCCTTTTCCTTGACTCATGTTATTTGACAGTGTTTCTCTCAAGGGCGAAGTGCAGACCACCTATGTCAGAATCATCTGGGTCTCATCCAGAGTCACTGAATCAGAATTCTGGGGCTGCAGCTGGGGAACCTGCATTTTAGTCAGGGTCCCAGGTATGCTCATGTGCACATGCCCTGAAATGTTTAATGGAAGTGACACTCTCCTTTCCATACATTAAAACTAACTAGGCATCACCCAGACATCAGCCCCCATTTTTATCAGCCATGCTGTTAAAAATAACAATTTGAGTTTTACCGGAACATTTCTTTTCTCGGTTTGGATCGGCTAAGGTATTTGATAAGGCACAAGTGCTGTGGCTCTCAGTACATGATGCTCATTAGAAGCACCTTGGGACCTTCATGAACACCTGTTGCCCAGAATGCACCCCACTAATTACATCAGGGTCCGTGGGCTGGAGGCCAGGTTCCCAGATGATTCCAGGGTGGAGACCTGGTGGTGTTTGTTTCTATTAGCATTTACATCCTCTTGTTCTGCCTACATAATTGGTTTTAGAATATTTGCCAGCTCCCCATTCCTAGGAAGGGCTTGTTTATTCCATTTAGTGAGCTAGCTCTTACACAGAGGTTTGTACTTCTCTATTTATTTATTACTTGGAGACTGACTTGATCTCATTGTTGTTACTCCTTTGCTTTCACTTATCTATGAGATGCGTCATTTTCCAGGTCTGGGCTAGAACCACAGTAGGCTTTTCTAGAGATATTTTTATACTGAAATTGCCAGAAATCCTGTGTGGGTTTGCATCAAGTCAGATTAGCTGCTCAGAGCTTTGGTTTCATTACATTAGAGTGCTAATGGCAACCAAGGACAGTTTGCTCACATTGCAAAACAGATATAGAATACAGCAGCCCTATCTAAGACAGAGTGATTTTTCCAGAAGGTTCTTCAAGGGACATCAGGTTCATTCCTCAAAGGAAAAAGCTACAAATTCATGGACTTCCCCCAAATTTTGGAAGGCCTGCTCTTAGAAGTTCCAGCTCAAAAATTTAGTTTATTGCTATAATCATTGTAATTAATATGAAACTAACCTGGTGCACAGATGAATAAGTATGCCATTTATCCTTTTTAAATTTTTTTCTTAATCCTAATAGGTTTTTTTTTTAACTATTTTTTTTTTCAGGATTCAACAGGCACAACAACATTTTTAGGATTCACTGCTGCAGGCTTTGTGGTATTTCAGGGAAATAAGAGAATCCATTTGATAAAATGGTGAGTACCTCTTTGGAAAACTAGCTTACCATTTTTCTTTCTTTCTTTCTTTCTTTTTTTTTTTTATTAAATCATAGCTGTGTACATTAATGCAATCATGGGTTACTATTTTTCTTCATCTTGTTTTCCCCTCTCCCCTGTCTGGATTTTTTGGGAATTGTCAGATAGAAGGCCTAGCCTAGGAGCTTCATCAGGAAGAGATTTATCCTCTATAATTCAAAGTCAGTCTAGTGCCTTCAGTGGGGAATTGGATTTTTTAGGCTTAGGGATCAACTCAGGAGGTCTGGGTTCAGGGGCTGTACCTTCAGAGAGAAGGTGCCCAGTATTACTGGTAGCCTTTACTGCTCTGGCTAAAGAGGGGTCTTGGGGTGGGTCATGGCAGGTCTGGGTGAGATACAGCTGTGAATTTTCTGGAACGACTCGGACCCACTCTCCCCTACTTAGTTCTCTCCTCTTCTGTTGAACCCTTGGTCCAAACTCACCTTTTGTTATCTAATGCATCAGTGAAGATGCTTTGTGCAACAAGTAACAGGAATGTCTACTCAGAATGGCTTGCAAATACAAAGACGGATCAGCGCACAAAGGAAGAGTGGAGTTGCTCCATGTTTGTTAACTTAATTGCCCCACCACAATGTGAAGGATTTAGACCTCTGTTTTCTCTATCCCGGGTTGGTGGCTTTTGTCCCCAGGCTCATGTTCCCCACAACAGTGTCTGGAGCCTAGAGATCAGCCCCTTTCTACACATCTCCTTTTAAAAAAGGGGTAACTTTTAAAGAAAGTCTGCAGGAGACTTCCTATGTATCTAATTGGTCAGAATTGGGTCACATGTACATACCTGGGCTGCTGGGGAAGAGCAGACTCTGCATGAACACGTGGCCTTAGAAAGGATAATGTTGGCTCGGCGCCTGTGGCTCAACGGGCTAAGGCACCAGCCACGTACACCTGGACTGGTGGGTTCGTATCTAGCCCGGGCCCACCAAACAACAATGATGGCTGCAACCAAAAAATGGCCGGGTGTTGTGGCGGGTGCCTGTAGTCCCAGCTACTTGTGAGGCAGAGGCAGGAGCCTCGCTTGAGCCCAGGAATTGGAGGTTGCTGTGAGCTGTGATGCCACGGCAGTCTATCCAGGGTGACAGCTTGAGGCTCTGTCTCAAAAAAAAAAAAAAAAAAAAAAGAAAGAAAGGATAATGTTTAGGTGGTGTCAGTAAGAAAGTAGGAGGCTGGAGCTTGGTAGGTGACCACCAGCTTCTGCTGTGTCCCATTAAGGGACAAATGACTTTGGTAAAGAGTGAGGAAGGCTGAACATAAATGCAGTGGAATATCGTAAAGGCTTTGTCTTGTTCACACCTCTAGCCTTACTCAGTTTCCTCTTTGGTGGCCACTGACAGGTTTATCACCCTTGTGGCTTGCTGGCTTGTGGGCTCACCCTGAAGACTTCTTGGGTTCGAGGTTCTTCTTGATAGGCCAGTGGGTGTCTTTGGTCCTGGGTGGAATATGCCCCTTTGCACTTACCTGAACCTCAGTGTCATGGTTCTGGTAGCTTCTAGCTTTCTCTCAGCACCTCTGTATCAATTCCCTTCCCTTTCTTAACACCTGCCTTCCTTTCCAACCTTCTCTACTAGGCTAGTAATAGTCAGCTATAATGTACACTCCACTCCCCACATCCCCTGCTCTTTTGTAGGATCAGCACTCCCTCCTATGCCCTCAGCTTTTCTAAATAGCTTTCTTTCCCATCTGTCATTGCCTTTCACTCAATTCATGCTTCCTTTTTGGGGGAGGCAGGGTCTCACTCTGTATCCTGAGCTGGAGTGCAGTGACGTCACTGCAATTCACTGTAACCTCGAACTCCTAGGCTCAAGGGATCCTCCTGCCTCACCAACCTACAGGTGGGCATCGTAACACCTGGATAATTTTCTTATTTTTTGTAGACATGGGTTTCATTCAAGCTCAGGCTGGTCTTAAACTTTCGGCTTCAAGTAATCCTCCCATCTCAGCCTCTCAGAGTGCTAGGTTTACAGGCTTGAGCCATTGCATCCAGCCAAAAATTTTTTTTTGTATTAAATCATGGTCGTGTACATACATGCAATCATGGGGTACAATGTGCTGGTTTTATATACAATTTGAAATATTTTCATCGAACTGGTTAACATAGCTTTCCTCATCCAGCCAAAATTAACTCATACTTTCAACTCCCTGTGTCCCCATTTGTTCTCTTCTTCCACAATTAGCATTCTCAACACTCTTATTTATCTTTAATACACCATTTAACTTCTCTGAGTCTCAGTGTAGATATGCATAAAATGAGGATCGGTATATCTGGAGGTCTGGGGTGTGGGGGAAGGGGAAGGGAGGAAACAAATGAAATAGTGTGTGTGACAATGCTTTTTAATCTGGCGTGCTTTGTGAACCAGAACGTGTAATTTACATGTAGCATGTTAGTGTTATCCAGTGTTCTTCTCTATATTTTCAATACCTTGCAAAGAAGTGCCAATGTCGGTCATCTTCAGTCCATTCCAGAACAGTCTCCCTAGGGGAATCTTACTGATCTGGGGGGGCCTGTGTAATTTGGGAGCTTCCCCATCTTGGACTAGGACTGCAAAAGGCTAGGGGGCGCTGAAGGATGTTCCATCCTCAGGTCTCTGAATTGACCGAACCCGGGGATAGCTGGGTTAGGACCTGATGTGACTCAGAGCAAGTTAATTGCAGGTATCTTTCCTCAGGAGGTCTGCTTCCCCCCCTCCCCCCGGGCACACTGAGGAGTGGAGGGGGCTAATCTCTGGGCCGTGTGTCTCTGGCGTCTTCCCCTTGTCTGTATCTTGTTGGTGTTTCTGGTGCAGTGCTCATGCAGACTCCACCTTCCTTGGCTTCTGCTCAGGCGTGTGTGTTTACAACAGCCATGTCCATGTTACTAAAACAAATTTAATCCTTGTTTTGTTTTTTTTAATCCAGAGAACTTTGTCACTCTCCCAAATTACCTACCAAGGTTAAAAAAGATTAGTGTGGCTTAGGGTCTTGTATCACTGTGCTAGGACTTAGATCAAAGGAACAAAAATAGAATTTTCTCCTCTCTTTCCATGTATCTTCTCATCAAGGAAGTGACCTGTGTCTCCATTGCAGGCAGATTTTCATCAGGCAGGTCCTTAAGATGAAATCTAAAGTCACAATTTTGACCTCAATTTGTCATTCTTCAAATTGTTCTTATAATTTTGAACATCTCAGTATATGAACACAAATCTTCTGTTAACACGGAGAACAGGAAGGAAAAATTTTCAGGGTGGTGGGTATGCTTCTTGGAGATGGACATGGAAGGATGAGAAAGTCAGTCACTGTGAATCCGTGTCATTTCATTTGCAGAATCTGAAATAAGCACATTCTTCTACTTGGCTAAGGGGCTAGCAGTTAATGTCTTGGTCATTAATATTCACAAACATGCTAGAGCTATTTGGAAGAAAGATGCAGCCTAACTGTGGCATAAATAATTCTGAATTGTCTATGGATCCTCTCTTGGGAAGAAAATTGCTATATAATTCACTTGGGGCTTTCTGCTGTTCATTAGACCTGCACCAATGGTAAGATAATCTTGTTTCATTGCAGTCTGCTTGGCATTTTGTGAGCTGGTGGATTCCTATGGGAAATCTGGGTACCTTGGTTAGCTGCCATTTTTTATTTCTTCTCACCCAGAGATTTTCTTTTCTTAGGCCAGATGTCTGCAAATTGAAGTTTGAAGGGAAGACATTTTATGTGATTGGCACCCAAAAGGAGGTCAGATACTGCTTTTCTAACTACCTGTTGTTGTGTGTGCAGAAGAGAGATTCAAGATAAGGCACGCCTTTAGTTTTACAGCCCCCCCAAACACTGTGACTGTGAAGTGCGTGATGGTAGTGGAAGCTATATGCTGAAAACATTTTAGAGATAGACGAACACTGGTTTTGCACATTTAAGAATAAAGTCAGTGAGCAATGCTGACTGTACACCCCTGTGTGAAAAATAGACTGGGATAGACTTGAGAAATGAAAGGGAACCTCTGCCTACCTTTTTTCTTTTTTGCCAAAATTCGCGAAATGAATGAAGACTTTTGCAAAGCTAAACATCAACCAGTGCTGGCTGGAGTATTTATAAACAGCCTAGAAGTCCTGACAGTCTTAAAGTAAAGGCACTATCAGATAAAGGTTGGGGGTTCACCAGGGAGTGCCCTTGGCGGGGGGAGGCCGTTACCAAATGCTAAGCCTCAGAGCTAGCTCTGCAAGTCTGCACATTTTCTTGATCCTAGTTTAAGCTCAAGTACTAGTTAGTTATTCAAGGGTGGCAAATAAGTTTTTAAAGTAATTCAAGTCTGACAGAGAGGTAGGTGATGCCTGGAGTGTTGAGAAGGATTGTGTGGCTGCTTTTCTTTTTATCAGAAATGGCCTTGATAGATTAGTGATGTCTGCAGAGGCTGAGAGAAGGGGGGAATACCATTTCACCATGACTTTAAGGAACATAGTAAAGGGTTAAGTTCCTTCAAATGGTAAATACCTGAGGAAAAACCATCAACTGTATTTAACCTGCCTTTTTTGGTCTTTTTTTTTTTTTTTTAGAAAAAAGCTATGTTGGCATTCCATACTTCAACACCAGCTGCTTGCAAACACCTCTGGAAATGTGGGGTGGAGAACCAGGCCTTTTATAAGTAAGTAGCTTTTCTTCAGTTTATCACAGGCTTTAAAAGCACCCATGCAACTCCTTACGTATTACAATGGCTGCATATTCATTTCTTGTAATATAGTCCTTTTTTATTATATTTAAGTGAATTATAAACGTGGTGATTCCCAGCCTGACCAAGTCCTGAGTGAGTTTCATTTGGGGTGTTTCCCAGAGAATTGCTGTGGGCTAGTGTGTATGAAATTGCTGTTTCTATGAAATATGCCACAAAATCAATTTTTGGTTAGGTAGTCCCCAGAAGCAGATCTTGAGATACAGTTTAATGCAAGTAGCTTATTTGAGATGTGGTCAATGGATATACAAGCAGGAGGATGAGTGAGAGAGATGGGAAGCCAGCAGTGTAGGTTGCATTGCTGAGCAGCTCACTGCTGTGGGCAGCTGAGCTCAGCTCTGTGAGACTGTAACGTGCCTCAGAGTTCTCCCGCTGACAGGCAAAGTAGGGATGCTGTTTATCTACCAAGTCTCTGTTCATTTTGGTTGAGGGCTGCTTCGAAAGGCAGATTTCATACTCTCTAGTACTTCTGGTTTGCTCTGAGAGTGGGTCCAATGTGCTCTCACAACTAAAACAAGAGACCTTTGGCAGAGACTCTCATGTGTTCCTAGAAGGAAGGCCTCAGTGCAGAGAAAGGAGAGCCAGGGTTTATGGGTGGAAGGCTGTCAGAGTCTAGGATCATACACAGGGGAGTTAGGAGAGGAAGATCCTTCTGGGCATAGAAGGACATCCTGGCCTGAGCAAGGGATCAAGGTACCAAAGTGGAGGGCACAGCTCGGGGAGCATGAGGGAAGATGAGGCAGAAAAAGAGGCGATGAGGGCAAGGAGGTCTTGGGCCCAAATGCTGGAGCTCAACCAGCATGAAAAGGCAGCAAAGGTGCGATGGTGATAGCTTTGAAGGCCCCAGGCAGCCTGCAGAGGGAGGGGTGGAGAAGAACTCGACACACAGGCCTCCCCAGAGCCGCTTCCATGAGTCCTATTTGGAACGATTTTGGCTCAGCCTTGAAGATCCTGTAGTGAAATCACAGGGTCCCTATCGAGGAATAACTTAGAGACATTAATTCATTATCTTTCACACTTTCCATTTCATCACATGCAAGGCAGTCGGTTGGTAGATGGAGTCAAATAAAGTCAAAAACAGAATTGAAATGAGAGGGGGAGGAAGAGAAAAAACTGCAGTCTGGAAAATCTGTTTTGTACCTTTTGGGTAAAGCAGATTAGCTGGGAGCTAGCAAGGAGGGCAGTCTGATAACTCTGTCATTGCCTAGGTCACCTAAGCACGCCAGAGAAGTCCCTTCAGTCATTTGCGGGTGCATCAGAAGACCTGGGAGAGGGTTGAGCTCTGAGCACAGACTTCATGCAGTTGACGGAGCCCTTGTATCAGCACCCCTACTGTAGTCAGGCCAGCCACCCTGCCTTTCCCATTGGGACTTCTAACCTCTAAGATTTGTGCTGATCTGAGACTTGCCAGAAACTTTTATTTCTCCTTTATCCTATAACCATCCTGTTCCTTAGGAAAAAGGGGAGATGCCACTTGTTCTGACCCAGCTGTGTGACTGTGGACAAGTCCCTGGAGCACTGTCTGGCCTCATTCTGCTCGCCTGTAGAATGGAGGCGACTGGAACTGCCCTGGGCACTGCCTTGCATCACTGTGACATCATGTGATGAGCGTGGGCTTGGATATAAAGGGGCGCAGGTTGGGAGTCAACTGTAGCAGTGTGGCCTTGCACAAAGCTCTTAAACTCTGAAACTCATCTTTATTTTTCACCCATGAAATGCAATTGGTAATACCTGCCTTACAGTATTCAGTTTTGCTAGGCACATTAACCATCTATAAATGGAAGCCACTGCTGTGACTTCAATTTCTGACCCCTCTTGCTAATGGTGAGAGTTTTTTGAGAGCTAGTGGGATGCAGGCTCAGTCCCTTTGACTTTTTCTTGCAGTTTTTGGCCGGTGCTGGATTTGAACCCGCCACCTCCAGCACATGGGGCCAGCGCCCTACTCCTTTGAGCCACAGGCGCCACCCCTAGTCCCTTTGATTTTGAAGTCTCTGATTCTGATAACCTCAGGGGTGGGGGCACCTGCTTCCTCCGTGGCTCCTGCCGTTTCCCAAGCAGGGGCCTGGCCCTGCTTTTAACTCTGGCCCATTGGCACTGTGCTTGAGTGGTCACAGCTGGAAGAGCGAGGCTCTGATCTTTTCTCTTGGGTTGGGCAGGGCGCTTTGTTCTTTCCATTTTTACTTCACCTGCATGGGAGCAGGAAGGCCCTGTGGCTGTTGCCTATGAATTCCCCAGTGAGCTTTTAAGGCAAGAATGTGCTGCTGGTTGTCACCTGGCCCGGGGCCACCTATCTGTTTTGAAAGCCCTGGCTCTGACATCTGCTGCCTGGGAACTGAGCCCAGAAGCAGAAACTCTGATTTTCCTGCCTACTCCGGACCTCAGGGGATCCCCACACACACTTAGTCATCATTTAAGAGCTTCCTCGTACCGCGTGTTGCCTGTCAAGGTGCTGCCAACCGCACAGCACCAGAGCTCCCTGCTTCTAGGCGCTGGTCCCCTGAAAGCACACTGGGTGCATTGAAGTGTTCAGTGGATCACGGGCGTTTCATTCTCTAAATCTTCAGTTCACACCTGCTCTATGCTGGGCATTGTGCTGGGCACTGGGGACATGGTAGAGCCTCAAGTGACACATGTGATCTCCAGTTTGGTATGGAATTGTGTGTAGAGGATAAAGGTAAATCATCAATTCCTCATTCAGAATTTGGTGTGGAAGAAGAATGATAATATAATAAAAAAGAACACAGCCTAGTTCCCTAAACCAGTGCCTCTCACCCTTTAATGAGCACATGAATTACTTGGATTCTGAGTCAGAAGGTCCGGGGTGGGCATGAGGTTCCATATGTCTAATAAGCTTCCAGGCCACACTGTGCTGGAGGTCCACAGACCACACTTTGAGTAAAGGAGGTTCGAAGCCAGTAGTTTTCAGTCTGGATTCACATTTGCATCACCTGAGGGAGCTTTGAAAAAATACCAGAGCCATGGACCTTGCATGCTCGCCCAGACCCAATTCACTTATAATCTGGGATTCACCAAAACTTGTGCACAAGTGTTCATGGCAGCATTATTCATAACAGCCAAAAAGTAGAAAACAACCCAAGGGTCCATCAGCTGATGAATGGATGCATGCACTGTGGTAGATAGTGAAATATAACTCAGCCATGAAAAGAACTGAAGTACTGATACCTCCTGCAACATGGATGGACCTTTGAAACAGTACGCCAAGGGAAAGACACCATTTTCAAAATACCACGTGTTGTAAGATCCCATTGATATGAAATATCCCAAATAGGCAACTGCTACTTAGGGCTGTGGGTGAGGTGAGGAGGGGACATTTGGAGTGATTGCCAGTGGATACAGGTTTTTTTTTTTTTTAAAGGAGAGAATGACATGTTTTAATATTAGATGGGATGATTACCTTTTTTGATCAATTCTTTTAAACTTTGTATATTTTGGTGGGTTTTAGTTTAATTCACAATCTAAAAGGGTAAACTTATGGCATGTGAATTATATCTCAATAAACCTGTTATTTTAAGAAACCTGGTTCTAAGTGGAAATGCCTTCAGTTTTACTCCATTTAGAATGATATTGGCTGTGGGTTTGCTGTAGGTGGCTTCTATCAGTTTAAGAAATATCCCATCTGGGTCGGCACCTATAGCTCAGGCAGCTAGGGCACCAGCCACATACACCAGAGCTGGCATGTTCAAATCCAGCCCGGGTCAAAAAATAGCTGGGCATTGTGGTGGGCGCCTGTAGTCCCAGCTACATGGGAGGCTGAGGCAAGAGAATTGTTTGGGTCCAGGAGTTTGAGATTGCTGTGAGCTGTGACGCCACAGCACTCTACCCAGGGCGACAGCTTGAGACTCTGTCTCAAAGAAAAAAAAAGAAAAAAGAAACATCCCATCTATTCCTATTTTCTTAATGGTTCTTGTCAGAAAAGGATGCTAAATTTTGTCAAATTCTTTTTCTGCATCTATTAGGATTACATGATCTCTGTTTTTGCTTCTATTCCTGTGGCAACTTGCATTTATGGATTTATGTTGGACCAACCCTGCATCCCTGGGATAACTCCCACCTGATCAAGATGTATTATTTTTTTGATATGTAGCTGTATTCAGTTTGTTACAATTTTATCAAAGATTTTTGAGTCAATATCCATTAATGATATTGGTCTGTAGTTTTTTTTTCTTGGTGGGTCCTTTCCTGGTTTTGATATCAGTGTGACAAGGATGTCCATTATGCCCACTGCTTTTCAGCATAGTGCTGGAAGCTCTAGCTAATGTAATTGGGCAAGAGAAGAGTATTCAAATGGGGACAGAGGCGGTCAAACTCTCACTCTTTGCAAATGATATGATCTTCTAGTTAGAAAACCCCAGGGACTTAACCACAAGGTTCCTGGAAGTAATCAAGGAATACAGTAACATGTCAGCATACAAATCAATGTCCACAAGTCAGTAGCCTTCATAGATTCCACAGCAATCAAGCTGAAAATCAAATCAAAGGTACAATACCCTTCATGGTAGCCTCAAAGAAAATGAAACACCTGAGAATATATTTAACAAAGTATGTGAAGAATCTTTAAAGATGGAAAAAAAATCAACATTGTTAAAATGTCCATACCACCCCAAACTATCTGAAGAGTTAATTCAATCCCCATCAACGTACCAATGTCATACTTTGAAGAACTTGAAAAAATAGTACTTCATTTCATGTGGAACCAGAAAAAAACCTGAATAGCCAATGTAATTCTGAGAAATAAAAAACAAATCTTGGGGCATCATGTTACCAGACTTTAGGTTATGGTACAAGTTTACAGTGATTAAAACAACATGGTAAACTTGTAACACAAGATAGAGATGTAGAACTAGGGAATAGAATAGAGAACCTAGAGATGAACTCAGCCACATATCACCAGCTGATCTCTGATAAACGAAGTAAAATCATACACTGAAGAAGAGAATCACTACTTAATAAAAGATGCTGGGAGAACTGGATTGCTATTTGTAGAAGACTGAAACTGGACCCACAACTCTCACCACTTACAAAAATTGACTTTGGCTGGATAAAGATTTAAATTGAAGATATGAATGATAAAACTTCTAGAAGAAAGTGTGGGCAAAATGCTTGAAAAAATTGGCTTGGGAAAAGATTTTATGAGGAAGACCCCATTGGCAATTGCAGCAACAATAAAAATAAACAAATGGGACACAATCAAACTAAAAAGCTTTAGCACAGCTAAAGGTAAAACAACTGTATGTAAAGTATACAGACAACCTTTAGAATGAGAGGAGATATTTGCATAGTATGAGTCTGGTGCTAACATGTACCTGAGGGTATGAGTCTGACAAAGGGCTGATAACTAGAATCTGCAGACATCTCAAACTAATCAACAAGAAAAAAACAAACAATCTCCTTTGTAAGTGGGCAAGAGATATGAACAGAACCTTCTCTGAAGAAGAGAGACGAATGGCTAATAAACACATGAAAAATATTGCTCATCATCCCTAATCATCTGTGAAATGCAAATCAAAACCACCCTGAGATATCACCTAATCCCAGTGAGAATAGCCCATATTACAAAGTCCCAAATCTGCAGATGTGAAGAGACAAGAACACTTTTACACTACTGATGGAATTATTAATATAGCCTCTATGGAAAGAAGTATGAAGAATCCTCAAAGAGCAAAAAGTAGACCTTTCACTTGATCCTACAATCCCATTACCCAGAACAAAGCAGATCATTTTACCATAAGGACATTTGCACTAGAATGTTCATTGCAGCCAATTCACAATTGCCAAGATGTGGAATTAGCCCAAGTGCCCATCAACTCATGAGTCAATGAATAAACTGTGGTATAAGTATTCCATGGAATACTATTCAGCCATACAAAAGATAGAGACTTTGCATCTTTCGTATTTACCTGGGTGGAGTTGAAAAACATTCTTCTTAGGGGCGGCAACTGTGGCTCAAAGGAGGAGGGTGCCGGCCCCAGATACTGGAGGTGGCGGGTTCAAACCCAGCCCCAGCCAAGAACTGAAACAAACCAAAACATTCTTCTTAGTAAAGTATCACAAGAATAGAAAAGCAAGTATCCAATGTACACAATACTAATATGAAATCAATAAATAAACAACTACCCTCCCACATGAGAGAAAAACACAATTAAATTCAAGTGAGGGGAAGGAGAAGGAGGGAAAAGTGGGGGGGAGTGGTAAGCTCTCACTTAATGGGTACAAGGTAATTATGTACAGCATGCCTCCCCTGGGTGAAGGGTTCAACTACAAGGACTTTACCTTACACACGTAAACAATGTAACCTAATATGTACCCTCATATTAATCTGAAATACATTTTTTTGGTTGCAGCTGTCATTGTTGTTTGGCGGGCCTGGGCTAGATTCGAACCTGCCAGCTCAGGTGTATGTGGCTGGCACCTTAGCTGCTTGAGCCACAGGCGCCGAGCCTGAAATACATTTTTTAAAAACAGAGCACCAATTGAAAGTTAAAATAAGGAAATCTGGGTCTGGAGTGAGGGATCTAGGTATTGGTTGTGCTAAAATTTTCCTAGGTGGTGCTAACATGTAGCTGAGAGTTGAAGACATCTCTTTATTCCAGTGATTCTCTCAGAAGCTTGTGTTTTAAGAACGTTTCTAAGTGATTCTGTGGCTCACTGAAGTTTGAGAGCTTGTGTGGCTAAAACATTATTTTTAAAATACTGAAATCAAACAGACTTGGATTTGCAGCCTTGTTCCTGCAATTTGTATTATGGGAACTTGGTTAAGTGACTGTCCCCTCTCTGCCTCAGTTTCCTGGGGCAAAAATTTGGATTGCTTCCTCCTAGGAGAAAACTTGAGGAGAAAATGAATTAGTGGATTTAAGGTGCTATGGATGGGACATGGCCTCTAATATGGGCTCAGTAATAACAAATTTTGTTATTGTTATGATTAGTCTGAGAGCTCTAAACCACGATTTCAAAGGGAAATTGTGTTGTTAGTTACCGAGGTGGCTTGCTGGAGCACCACCCTGTGTTCCCCCAGGATTTATCCTGACCTATCCCTGTGTCCCTGGTGGAGCAGGTGCCCCAGGAGAAAATGCAGACTGGGGCAAGGAGGGGCTGCCTGGATTTCTCTGTGAGGTCCAATGTTTGAGCAGCGACATGCTTCCGAGCTGAGGTCCTAATGCCAAGTTGGAGGTGGGAGTGGGAGAGGGCAGGAAGAAGAGAAGGCAGAAGGCTGGAGGAGAGCGAATTGCTATTCTAACTAGGTTGTGAATTCATTGCTTTCCGTGGGAAGAAGACTCTTCCCCGGGGCTTGCTGTTGAGGGAAGAGTCTGGTAAATAGAACGCCTAGAACATTTCAGCCAGAATTAGAGCTCTTTTATTTGCTTTCAAAGTGTCTAACATAGTTTCCTAGGTCTTCATAATTCAGAGGATTGACTTTGGTGGCTCCATAGTGAGAAGGCAAGGAAGAGGTTTTGAAACCATGTTAGAAAGGGAGGGGAACTATTATGTAATGAGCAGGTACGATGCTGGGTATTGCTGAATCATTTCGTCTTGTGGCTGAGGCAAGATCACTTAAGCCTAAGAGTTTGAGGTTGCTGTGAGCTATGATGCCAGGGCACCCTCCCAAAGGGGACAATGTGAGACTCTATCTCAAACAAACAAACTAAGAAACAAACAAAAAAACTACATGGCATGACCAAGGTTAAAGAATCAGAGGCAGGTAGGATCTGGGCCACTGTTCTGTCAGGTGAAACATCCTGTCTTGGGTCATCTAAGGAGAATTTGGGGGCTCACGGGTTCTCAAATGCAAGCGGGCTGCCTTGGAATCATTTGGAGGTGCTTGACTAAAGTACAAATGTGTCCTCAGGCCTGCTGAATGAGACTTTCTGCTGATCAGGGTTGAGAAGCTCTGTTTTTTTAATACCTGCCTGATGCCTGGCCAGGTTTTGGAACAGGCGCTCTGGACTGAGGTGCCAGGCCTGAAAAGCCCCCCATCATCACCCTGGCCCATTTCCTGTCCCCATGTTGGTTTTTGTTGTGTGAGTTCTCAAAATAAACTCCCCTGTTGAAGTTCCATTAAAGATCTCACACAAAACCTTCTAGGAGCCTACCCAGACGTTTGGGAGAGCTGAGAATTGATGGGAATGCTCTCGGGAAGGTGTCTCTGAGCCGATCACACGACACCAGTGGTCATCCAGGGGAATCAGCTGCTGGAGAGAAGCAAATGCTTTTCCTCTTCCCCACACCCAGGCAGACCGCGGCTGGCTTTCTCTGTGAAATGTATCTTTTGACCTGTTTTTCTTGAGTCAGTGTGACTGATTTTGGGGGAGGCAGAGCAGCACTGAGGCCTCTCTCCAAGAGTCCAGTGTGGATCTGAGGGGATGGTAGTGGCCTCCTCATGGGGTGGAAGAGCCAGTGCGTCCACCTCTCGGCCACCCCTGTGTGGGTAGGAGGTCGCCTGAACACTGACTAGTGTCAGGTGTTGCTTCTGTAAAAAGGGCAGTGCTGAGTTTGAATTTCAAAAACCCAATTCGGACTATTTATAATTTTTTTTTAGCAGAGCACTTTGCCCAGTCTCCATCCCAGGATCTTTAGGAACATAGAATTAAGAGAAAAAGCAACAAAACCCCAAAACAATAAAGCTATAGATAATTCTTTAAAGCTCTCTTTTCTTCCTACCTCTGAGGACCTGGGAGCAGCAACCCTGCTGACCAGCTCCAGAGGGCTGGGGACGGGGTGCATGTCGCCCTGGGTGGGGTCCACCAGCTGGGACCACCTGAGTGTGGCCTTCTGGGGATTTCTATCCTCTCAATGAGCGCGGTGCAGAAGGAGACTCTGGCCAGCGGCTGTGCTACCGCTCCCTGGTACTACAGCCTCTGAGGCACGGGTCTCACATGGTCCTATCTGTCCCCTCTGGTGCTGCCTGGACAGGAATGTCCCCTCCCAGCCCATCCCACCCTCCCTGCTTACTGCTTGTACCTGGTGTCCTCTGTGTCACCTCTGGCTGTTCCCACGGGCATGAGTGGGAAGGGGCTGCTTTGCAAAAGATTGTTACTATGTTTTTCTACTGTTCTTCAGAAGAAGACCCAAGTCCTTAACAAGGGCGGTTTAAGGTCAGGTCCTGCAAAATGGGACTCGTTGTCTCTCCAGGCTTGCTCTACTCCACTGGGTGCATCTGTGCGTTCACTTTTCTTTCTTTACTAGAAAAAGAAAAAAATAATAATACAGGAAAATGCACACCAGGTCTGTTTAATTCCTGAAATGGTCAGGATCTTTTGTGGCTGTGCTGGCCCTTCTGCCGTACACACTCCCCACCAGTTACCACCATCCCACCCCTAATCTCCACTCAGATGTCCCTTCCCCAGGCCACCACCCCAGCCCTCCAGGCTAGATCAGCCACAGGTCTTCCCTGTACTGACCTTGGTGTGTGGAGCAGGTTGGGACTCAGTTAATAATCGCTGAGTGAATAAGGGGGCTCAGGAGTATCACTGCCTGCCCTGGCTTGTGTACATCTTTGCTCAGAATTCTATAGAGCTTGTTGGTTTGTGTGTGTGTGTGTGTTTAAGATTTTATAACTATTACCATTTTAAATGACCTTGAACTCTAGGGCTCTTTCTAGCTTGTTGAGCTTATGTTTTCTAGCTTGCATAAGGCTCTGAGACAGCGACCACTGTAGAGCCATCCTCAGCTGTGAACAATAATTTGGGGCCCTGTGTGTGGCCTCTGAGTAACCTAGGTTGTAGATTGCTTTTCAGAGTGTTGTTGTTTTGTTCTTATTTATGAGTACGGCTTACAGGTGCTGCCTCAGGGCTTGGCTGGCCTTCCTGATCCTTGTGTATCTTAGTCATCCACCAGAGTGGGTCCTTTTAAAGGGCACTGGGTCATGGTGCTACAGGAGCCAGGGACCATTCCTATGGTGACACAGGCCTTATTCCCTAGCTGGACAATACACAGGGAGTTCTTTGTAGACTGACCTATGTTTCCAGGGAGCTGTTTTCTGCTGCAGTGTGGCAAAGGCCACAAAGTGTCCATTCCACCACTGGGGAACTTACCAATGCTGTGTCACAAAATCCCATCCCCTCCACATCTTTCAAATAGAAATTAGGGAAGAATCTCTTCTAATCACCAACACTGACTGCCTGGGCCTTTATGCAGGTTATGACCCACTAATGAATTATGAAACGAAATGTGTAGGTCATGACCAGAACTTAAAAAGCATGAAAAGCAACAACATAGAAAACATCAGATTATAATATATTTAGTGAAAATAACTATTCTTATGTGAAGCTTTTCTTTCCTTCTTTGTGTGTGCACACGCAGACGTACACTGAGTCATAATTTAGAATGTATTTCTTCCTTGCAATCAGAATACATGTGTCCCATAATGTAGCTCCAGAGCAGGCCCTACTTGGATTTGCCAATGTCATTACCCCTTGTTATGTTTTTGTCTTAAAGGTATGCAAAATCCAGTCAGATCAAGACTGTGTCAAGCAGCAAGATATTTTTTAAAGGCAGTAGATTTCGATATAGGTGGGTACCAGTGGTTCTATTTACATGATGGGGGGTGGGTTGGGACAGCCATTTACCTTTGAATATTTTGCTTGTAAACAAGTACCCTTTGTTTTAGTCTTGCAGTGTCACTCACTGATCTTATGCTGACGGGAGGTCCTCAAACTCCTCAGTCATTTTCTTTCATGAATTTCTGTAGCTGGGTCAGACCACTGTGAAGTTAAAAAAAAAAAAGTGACACTGGGGCAACTTCTCCCTTCTGCTCTGAGTGTCTGTGCCATTTCTTGTGTTTGTCTTTTGTAGTGGTAAAGTTGCCAAAGAGGTGGTGGAGGCCAGCTCCAAAATCCAGAGGGAGCCTCCTGTGGTGTACAGGTGAGTGGGGTGATCACTGCGGGCTGATGACTTCTGGGAGGAACAGGGGGTCTTGATAGATGGCTTTTCCAAATTCTCTATAATATCCCTGGTGGTACAGCAACATTAAAGAAGGATATGCTCACTTCCCTAGAAATCTCCCTCGGACAGATTTGGCTGGGCCATGGTGCAAGTGCCCCTGGGCTCCATTTGAGCTACTTGCTCTGTGGAGAGTCATTGATTAGGTCTGGGGGGTCAGGTGGACAAGCAGGATGTGTGTGAGTTACGGCTGTACCATCTCCTGGACAAACTCTGTTGCCCCGTCCTCTGAACTGTTCTCTCATCAAACTTGGCCAGTTTCCACTTCCTGGGTATTTCACACGAGGTGGGGGGTGGGACTCCACTCTGCTGGGGCCATGCAGAGGATAAAGGATTAGTCATTGTTGGTTTAATGGTGTGCGTCCATTGAAGTGACAATGTATGGTAATTCTTAGGAATTGTGTATTCGGCTGTGTTGGACTTCATACCACCACAGTTTGCACATAATCATCGTATATCTTAAATCTGAATATTGTCATCATGACCCTTTCCATTTTGTAAGGCAAGATCATCATAAGCAAAATTCTTTAGGAAGTTTCTCACATGCTTTTGTACTTGCCCTTCCTTCCCCATCTTTGAAACCCAGAGTTGTCTCCTTTATGCTCTTATTTGCCCTGTTTCCTGTTTCTTCCATTTCCAGGGTGACCACACGATCTGGGTGCTTTATCACCTTGTTCTGTGGGTTGTTGAGCGGGAGGAGGCTGGGGTCCCATGCAAAGGTGGCTAAGCCACCCTTGGTAGGGCAGACAGAGGGTCATTCTTCTTACACAGGGGAGGAGAACCACAGGGGGCACCAGATCCTGTGTACAGAGGATAATTCATCCTTGCTTTTGGGGGATCCAGTGGGGAGCGGTCACATGCAAATGCATAAAACCAGTCTCTTCTGCTTTGAGAAGCAGGAGGAAACTTCAGGAATGCCAGGGAGGGAAGCTGGAGCCCCTTGGCTGCAGGTACCTTGGGGCCTTCCCACCAAGGAGGAAAGTCTTTTTTTTTAATTGTCTTTATTATTAAATCATGTGTACAATAGTGCAATCAAGGGGTACAATGTGCTGGTTTCATATACAATCTGAACTATTTTCATCAAACTGATTAACACAGCCTTCCTGGCATTTTCTCAGTTATTATATGAAGACATTTGTATTCTGCATTTAGTAAGGTT
>CAUYRH010118765.1:0-86846 GCA_963574655.1 Perodicticus potto
ACCCAGCGCCGGGCAGTGTGGTGACTGCCGGGAGTCCCCGCTCCTTGGGAGGCAGAGGCAGAAGACTCGCCAAAGAGCTGGAGGTTGCTGTGAGCTGTGATGCCACAGCACTCTACCCAGGGTGCCCGCTTGTGGCTCTGACAAAAAAAAAAAAAAAAAAAAAAAAAAAAAGAAAGGAAATTGCCCAGTCTGTGGTGGTCTGCTATAGCCACAGAAAATGCAGCTCCATGTCTCAGGCAGTAGCCATATCCCTCAAGACTACAACCATTTGCACATAGAGTGGTTTAGGGAAGGTGCCAGAACAACAGAGGACTCTGGACTTGGCACTGAATTGGGCAGGATTGAAGTGGATAAAGAGGAGAAGAGGGCTCTCTAGGTAGGGGGCTGGCCTGAGTTAGCCCCTCCCACCGGCTGGAAGAGATAGCCCCAGGGGGCAGCAGGTGGTGTAGAGACCAGGGGATGTGGACCAGAGACCTATAGAGGGCCACACAGAGAGACGAGGAGGGAGTCTGCTGTTAGCTTGAAGGGTGCCCAGAGGATTCACTCCAACTTCTAGTCTTTTAAAACCAAGAACAGTCACAGGAGTGAACCAGAACTCCCAGCTTCATTCAAATGCAGTATACAAGAGGCTTCTCATTGGGCAATGAATGCTGTCCCGGGGCTGGGGGTTGGGGAGGAGTGCCCTGCTGCCTCTGAGGAAGAGCAGAGTTTCAGGGTCTCTGTCAGAGAGATGTGTAATCAATTGCGCTGTATCTCTGGGTCATGGTAATTTATAGACAGCTAAACCAAGAACATAAGGAACTTGACTTGGCTACCATGTGAACCCAGAAATCTAACTATCCCCAACATATACTTACTCACACTTATATTCTTGTGCATGTCCCTAACAGTGGCTAATTTGCTGTGTGACTTTGGATAAGGCACTTAACCTATCTGAGCCTGTTTCCCCAACTGACAAACAGAAAAGGAGGTACTGAGAGATGGCAGAAGATTTTAATTTTAAATTAAAAGTTTAAGATTGATGAAAATAGTTAAGATTGTATATGAAACCAGCACATTGTACCCCTTAATTGCACTATTGTACACACCTATGATTTAATGATAAAGATAATAAAATAAAATAAAATAAAAATAAAATAAAAGTCTAAGATTGTCTCATTCTTGACTCACAAGACTGTTACCTGCTTGCAAAATATGTGCACATATTTTGTATTTAATTGTCATGTATTAAATTGTGTTGTGTGATTTGGCACAGAACAAGGTAAAAAGAAAAATATGTAGCGGTTCTTTCCTCCCTCACTCCTTTCCTGCTTCTCTGTGTTCATTTCTTTTACAAACAGCACTTTGTAAGGCCTTTTACTTGATACTGGAGAGACAGAGCTGGATTAGACAAACTTTCTGCCTGTAAAATCTAAACGGACTTGTTGTAAAAGCCAAGCTGCAGCTGGGGTGGGGGCAGTCTTTTCTGGATATACGCTGTCCTCTGACTTAAATCTATGTCTACCCCAAGGCAGAATTTGTCCTGGGAAAGCTTTCTGGCTGTCAAGTAAGTTTTTCTTCCATCCATTGTCACCTTCTTACCCTTTTCAAAAATGATCTGATCCATAAACAGTTAGGTCAAGGCTTAAATCAACAAGGAGCCACAGTCGATAGGTAAGAGTGGGTGTGTGTGTGTAAGTAGGGGGTGGAATTCAGCTCAGCAGGAGGCAGCAGTGCCATGGAGCGGATAAGCTCACCGCAAAGTAAGTAGCTGCACTGATAGAGGTGAGGGTGTGAAGGACAAAGGAGGGGTGTGTGCTGTGCTGATGGATGCAGTGGGTCCAGGGGGAGGATATTGTATTGGGTGGTCCTCAGGACAGGAGAGGCTGATCCTTTCCTGAGGTCCCTGGACTGAGTTCTTGCTTTCCTTGGCTTCCTTGGATGGTGAAGGGCTTAGAAACTGTGGGAGCAGGTTGAGGATGGGTGATGTCAGCTTGGAGGGGAGAGAGTTTAGGGGAAGGCCTTAAAGAAAAAGTGTGTGTCTAGGAGCCCATCTGAAACACACCAAGTACCTTATGATTAGCTGGCCAAGTCTCATGGGCCTCTGCCCACACAATTCATATAATAGGATGTTAAACATCCAATTACATAATGTGTTAGAGTCCAAACTATTCCCAACAATCCCTTCACTTGCTCTGTGACTTTAAGAAAGTCCCTCTCTCTGGGCCTCAATTTGTCTATCTGAAGAATGAGGTGCCTTCATTTTACAGATAATCTCTTGAGTTCCTTCCAGCCTTTGACAGTTTGATTACTCGGGCTTCCCTTGTTCCTTTCAGGGAATTTCCTGGAAGGAAGATGGCAGCGAGAACACTACGGCTGCTTTCAAATAGCTAAAGGAGGACAAGGGAGCCAATCTGCTCCATAGGGCTTTAGGAAGAGGAATCAAGCCCAAGGCCAGGAGTTATCTGAGCGGACAGCAGTTCAGCCTAGGAAAACCCTTCCTTCTGCCCACTTTATAGTACAGAATGGGCTGCCTCTCCTGGTGGCAAGGGCCTTGTCAATGAAGCAGAGGCTGACATAACTAGCCCCCACCTCCTCCTGAACTTCAAGTGTCTGCCACTCTAACTCAACATACACACAGCCAGACTTAAGACTTCCTGGTACCCCCCACCCCCAGTCACACTCCCTGTCCTGATGTTCCTAATCTCAACACCAATAGCTTCTGACAGAACCACCCACCCTATCGGGTTCAACAACTTCACGATGCCTACCAAGCCCTCTAGCTTTCACCTTCTTTCTCCCCTACTCCTCCTTAGCATAGGTCCTCATCAGTGGACAGCTAGGCCAGGGCCATAGCCCACAGTGGTGTCCAAGCCTGCAGGCTCACCCCTCTGATTCACTGGCCATCCATCAGCTGGAGTCAGATCCCTAAAAGGAAACTGAATCATTATGCTCCCCTGTCTGAAAACCTTTGGGTGGCCCCATAGCCTACAGGAAAAGACCCTTCATCATATGACTGGGGCCCACCACTCCTAGGCAGCACCCACAGCTCCCTGACCCCTTCTTTATAAGGTACAGAAGTTAACAAGCTCATTATAAGCCATTCATGAAACTTCTCACTGCTTTCTATGACTTTGTATACATTGGTTTTTGTCTTCTGCATAGAAGATTTTTTTCCTCATTCTTCTACCTGGTTAATTCTCATATTAGAAGTTACTTCTAGGAAGTCTTCTCTGATCATTCTCACCCCCAGTTTGGGTAAGAGGCTTCTTCTGGGCTCTCTCTTGTAGCTCCCATGGCTTACTTTGAGTTATCACCATTTGTTTACTGGTCCATGTCTTTCACAGACTGTACACTTCTAGGGCAGAGGTTGTACCTTAATACACCCTAGGCTATGAGGCTGGAAGCAGAGGACTCCTCTCTCCGGGGTATATGGTAGGCTCCCATCTGTGGATTCTAGGAACTACAACTGATTCTCCAAGGGCCTGGGTGATTTGGGCATTTTCTCTTTAAACTTGATCTCACATTCTTGAAACTGCATATTGAGGGCAGATGATAATTAAAGAGGGAAGAAACTCTTTATATTTTTATCAGCAGTTGACTTGAAAATCAGCATTGACTTGAAAATCAAGACAATGAATCTCAAGGCTTCTGCAGTGAATAGCCTCCTTTGTTGAAACCAGCACCAGCACTGAAGGTCAGGGCAGTTTTCTCAGGCCATTTTCCTAATTTTCTTTCTCCTTCCTGATTGCATGGACCCTGCAGGAAACTAAGTACCAGCACATGGGGAGGTGAAATCTCATCTATCATGTTCACATCCCTCCGTGCATTTTATATCCATCAGTCATTTTGAAGAAGCTCTATCTCCTGGATGACACTAAGGTCCCTAGATGAAAGGGATAGGTTGGCTGAAAGGTTGCTGGAACCCATAGAGGAGTATTTTGTAGAGTGTGAGTGTCATGGTTCAGGGTCATGCTGCCATGGGTTCAAATCTCACCTCTACTGTGTACACATGGCCACATTATGAACCTTGTCTGGACTCTGATATCATGGCATAAAACTCCTTCAGACAGCACAGTGGCCAGAAGGACGAGGCTGAGTCAGATGGAACTAAGCTTTGAAACCAAGCTGTACCCAGCTCTGTGGTTTGGGGTGAGTTTTTAACTTTTGAAGGCCTTGATTTCTTCAGTTGTAAAATGGGGATAACAGTGCCATCTTAGGGGGTTAGTCAGATAGTCCTTAGCATGGTGCCTGGCAAATAGAAAGGATCAATTGAAAAGTTAACTACTAATTCACTCTCATAGCTCCAAATTATATCTAATTATTTTCCCCTCAAGCCTAAGGCGCTCCAAGAGCAGAGATCTTATCTATGTTTTCACCTCTGTGCTTGGCTTTCCCTCTGGCTTTAGCTGTCTTCCCCGTAGAGGCTAGCTATTAAGCTATCTATAAATGTTTGCTGAATGAACAAAATTAAGCCCTTATCCATGCAGACTCTTTAGGTCTGGGCACTTGGAGGTTGTTAGGGAGAAAGAGAAAGAATATTCATGCGCACATGACTGTGACCAGGGCTCTTACAACGGAGTCCTCATTTCATCTTCAGGGCAACACTATGGTGTAGGTCTAATTTCCCCATTTTGCATATGAGAAAATTGAGCCTCAGAAACATGCTCGTGTCTTTGATCATGAAAATTGTCAATTTTTTTCCCCAACAATGGGATATTTCGGGCCCTAGCATTTGAGGCAACTTTTTAAAACATGACATCATGATTTAAAAACCAAACAATAAACAAGAAACCTGTCCATGGTCACACTGCTAGGGAAAGATTAAAGCTAAGATCTCAACACAAGTCTCTGATTGCTCTTTCTACTGTTGATGCCTTCTAGAGGGAAAGGAGGAGAAAGTAATTCTGAAATCATTAAGCTATATGCATCGAGCAATTAATTAAATGCAAAATCTCTCAGCTACTTTTTTTTTTTTTTGCAGTTTTTTGCCGGGGCTGGGTTTGAACTTGCCTCCTTCCAGCATATGGGGCCAGCGCCTTACTCCTTTGAGCCACAGGCACCGCCCCTCTCAGCTATTTTTGTTATGACTGACTAACGATCATATCAATAGTTAGGTGGATGACATGTTCTGGGGACTCTAGAAAGTTTTGATTACCTCGCCAGAACAACAACCTCTGGGTTTATGATCTTCCTTTTACAAGTGAGGAAACAGAGGTTGTGCAAGGCTCAGCGGCAGAGCCCAGACACAGCCACTCCAAGGCCAGAGTCCTTCCCAGCCTTTATAGAAGCCGGATGCAAATTCCCTTCTCCCTTACCTAATGTGCATCTTTCTCTCCCCAGCAAGTTGTAAGACGGCAAGGTGGCCCCCTGCTCACGTGGTCTTGTACTTCTTCCTCGTGCCTTAAAAGGTCTCACTTGGGGGAAAGGCAGAAAGCATCCACCTAATTATATACATCAGAGAGATGCTTTTCATCATTTATGACATGACCACATGAGGAGTTTCATTTTTATTTATTTTTTATTTTTTTAATCAAACTCAGGATCTCTTGGGCAGGTATTCCATCCATCAATGCCCATAAACCAAGTCATACTAGAAACAGATAAAAGAAACTTTGTCATCCTGAAGTCCTCCTCAAAGAACCTAGCTTAGTCCCCAGGTAGCAGAAATACAATAATGCCAATAATGGCCTCAAAGTATTGGGGGGTTGCTGGGCTGCAAGCTACTCTGTGAAGCACTTTAGCAAACTTTTTTCATTTTAGATCTTGAAATGAAACTTGGGACCCCCAAGAGGAAGACAAAGTGAGTTTCCTACCAGACCAAGACCTTTGTGTTCCGGAGTCCTCTGAGGCAGGTATCAGAGGACACAGTGCTGTGGGTTAGGGGTGTGGCCTGGATTTGAATCCTAGCTTTATCACTTCCCAGCTGTGTGGCCTTGCACAAGGGAATTAAGCTCTTCTTAAGCCCATTTCCCTGACTTGAAATATAGAGGGATTAGTCATAAGAAGGCTGGAAGGACTCACGTAAAGTGCTATGAACATGCATGGCCCATAGTGGGTACTCACTAAATATTAGGTATTTTCCAGAGGAGGAAAAACTGAGGCTTAGAGAGAAAATCTGCTCATGCTCCAATAGCTACTAAGTGCCAAGGTTGGAATCCAAGTCTGTCTAGTTTCAAGTCCCATCCTCTTCCTGGCAATGGTGCACCTCCCACCTTTACCCCACTGTTCACTTCACCTGGCACGTAGTAGGTGCTCTGTAAACAGTACTATTAGTAGCAGTATTATTAATGTTTGCAAATGCTTCCTTAAGTGCTATGCTCTTGGTCATTGCTGTCCTATGATCACCATTTCCCACTCTTGTTCCTTTCCTCACCCTGGTGCCATGTGCTGTTTACAGAGCAAGTCCCACAGCAAAGGCACAGAAGACACAAACTTTATTTCAATGCAGAAAGTACACATTCTGTGGGCACCACCTGGGTTCATTCCCCAAGTTAATTCTTTTCTTTCAGCTGTAGAATATTTTACTTTTCCAATTTCAGCTTCTACTTACGTTAAAAAAGAAAGAGAGAGAAATCGAATCAGCCTGGCTCAGGTTTGCATAACAAATAATGCAGCCTGTATAGAACCTTAATCAAACAGTTATATTCATAACCACAGCGATCACTGCTCTGCTTAATTTATACAGCCCAGGGCATCCTAAAGAAAATGTCTCTTGACAATATAGGATTTGATGCAGAGGTACAATGACACTGCTGAAGGGGTGTAGACCTCCAGGCCTGGTGTCCTGATGAATCAGAAGCAAATTGGGATTTGGAGGCACGTCCCCCAGGAATTCCACCCATGCCCAAACGTCACCTTACATTTTCTTTTTCTTTTTTTAAATAAGGAAATGGGAGAAGTAAACTTCTACCTGGTTGTTTCCTTTGTTTTCTGGAAGAAATGCAAAAAGGCCAAGTTACCTTCATGTCCTGGAGAGGACAAGTGCCTCAGAGTCTGGTTGACATAGGCTGGAATCCTGGGTCTGTCACTCACTTGCTCCGCCACTATGTGAACTAGACAAGTTACATAACCTGAGTGTCATCTACAAAATGCAGATAATTACACCTACTCACACGTTGAAGATAGGAGAGAACAGTGAGTTTCCTACTAGATCAGGAGCTTTGTATTCCTAAGACCTACTTTATTGTATACCCAATATAAATGTATACTGTAACATGTATTACTTTTCTAATGTCTTTTGTTTACTGAGTAATGATTATGTGCCAAGGATTGTGCTAAGATCTTTACATGTATGAACTTATTTTATTCTAAAAATAACCCTGTACATCAGCAGTTCTCAACCTGTGGGCTGCGACCTCTTTGTAACAATGAAAATACATCACGGCATTAGGAAGGTTGAGAACCACTGCTGTACATCATGTAGTGTTATCCCTTTTTCCAACTTCAAGATAACCAAGGCTCTGAGAAACCTGGAACCTTGTCCAAAATAAAACAGTTAGTAGAAGGGTAATCCAGAACCAGAATTCAAACCCAGGCTTGTCACTTTACTGTCTTGCTCTCTGCTTCCACAGACTCCTGGCACAGCAGATAGTAGATTCTTGATGAGTGTTATTTTTCCTTTTTTTTTTCTTTTTACTCCATATTCTATGATGCCTTGGGGAAATTCAGAAATTAGGGTACTAATTCAGAGGGGCTGCATCACCATTTCCAGCCAACATTGGTTGAACACACATATTGGGCTTGCTTTGTGTTGGTTACTGGACAGAGATACTTTTATCCTTGCTATGGCCTCCTAGATTTCTGGACTATCTAGATGAAAAGAGATTGAGAAATATAACTCTTCTGAATGACTTGGGGCAGGGTCAATGACCCCCCTAGGCATGCAGGTGAGTCTGCTTCAGCCTGTTTGTAACCTGTCCACTGTCCTGTGGTGATAGGTGGTAGGCCTGGGTTCTGGTCCCTGCCCTGCCCTGATTTCCTGGCTGAGTCCAGTTACCTACCTCCCTGGACCTCAGTTCCTTACCATGTAATTGGAGAATGTTAGGCCTGATTCATTTGCTAACCAAATATTTCTGTCAGTTGTTTCCAAGCCTTTTATTCTTAGGATCCTATTAACATCTTCTCCTACCACCATTATTTTATGTTTTCAAATATTTTGTTTCTCACACAAGCTATAGTCATTAACTAATCATTAATTATTTTTCCATTTTTTTAATCAAGCACATGTAAAGCTGGTAATTAGTTCTGTAGGAGAACTCAGGGAATGGATCCTTAGCACGGTGTCCATTGCTGACACAAAGTTAGCCCCAAATTTACCAAAGGAAGGAGTGTAAGAAAAAAGGAGTAAGTGAATGCTTGATCCTAAGCAGAAGAGCCATGGCTGGTTGAAAAGTGGGGAGTCAGAATGACCTGGACCCAAATTCTAGCTCTGCCATTTACTGGCTGCTGAATAATGGTCAGGCCACTTATACTCTCTGAGGTTCAACTATAAAATGAAGATCTATCTTGCACGATTGTTTAAAGGTGAAGAAGAATAATGACAATAATGGTAAGGCAAATAATAGCACCTAATTCATAGTACTAGCACCTAATTCATAAACCAAAAATAGTATGTATGAGACAAGCTATAGTCATTAAGTATTATATATGGCATGTTGTTTCCAACATATCATTAATTGTTTTGTGGCAAGTGCTATTCTAACTGCTTTACACATATTAACCTATAATAACCTGTATAATAAGCCTATAAGAGGCTACTACCATTATTCTCATTTTACAGATGGGGAAATCGAAGTACAAAGTGGGTATTATGTAACTTGCCCAAGGACAGAGTGGTGTGAGACAGGAGCCAAACCCAAGTGGTCTGGCTTTAGCACCTGTTCTCTTAATCCTTGCCTCTGCTGCCTTGTCGCGTCACTCATGATGCCCAGAGCATGGCATGGTAACTATCACATTGACCATTGTGGCCTTATCACAGGATGATAAACACATTCTTCACTAAGCCTTCGGCAATAATGGCAAGTGCTCACAGCACCCCTATATTTACATGATCACCCTGTAAAGCCCCAGATATCAAAGTTTGCAAATGAATAGGAGGTGCTGTCAGAGTCTGGCTCTGCTGGTGACTGTGCCACAAAGACCTTAGTGGACAGTGGGGAACTGAAGCAAATGCTGTCCACTTGGCCTCCTCTCTGGCAGACAGCAGGATTCCTCTTGCCCAAGACTGTTTCCCGCCACCCTGCCTCTGCCCCTTTAGTATACCACTGTGCTTTTTGCTTGCCTGCTTTTTCCTCTAATAATGGAAATTACCTTTTTGTTTTTGGGAGTCCTACTCTTAGCCTATGAATGTGGGTGAAACTGGATGGCTAATGAGAGCATCCTTTTTCTCTGGCTAGGGTGTCTGATTCAGGCTGAGATATATATGTGGCCACAGTCAGGCCACCAGGGTCCATTCCTGGATTTTACAGCTGGGAGCCATCTTTAGCCCACTCCCATGGATCCCTCAGCCTAGAGAGCCTTTCTTTGCCCCTCCTCAATTCACTAAGTGAAAACTCAACTCTGAGACAGAAACACCACATCACTCTTCAGGTGGATCGGACCACACCCTCCTGTGTGCCCCAAGGATGTGAAACCACTAGGTGGCTGCACCTGCCACCTGGTACACTGACTTGCCTGCATGGGAGCCCCTTGTGAAGTGACTCGCTCATTGCCACATCACTTGCACGCAGTCCAATGCTTGCCACATAGTAGGTGCAAATGCTGGTGAATAAATGAATAAGAATCACTTTCTCAGATACCACTAATACTTAAGCAAATGATTACAAACATCTCCTCTGGTTCAGAAAAAAATGCTCCACATTATAAAGTATGACTGTTTTTTTTTTGAGACAGAGCCTCAAGCTGTCACCCTGGATAGAGTGCTGTGGCATCACAGCTCACAGCAACCTCCAATTCCTGGGCTCAAGCGAATCTCCTGCCTCTGCCCCCCAAGTAGCTGGGACTACAGGCACCTGCCACAACGCCCGGCCATTTTTTGGTTTCAGCCGTCATTGTTGTTTGGCGGGCCCGGGCTGGATTCAAACCCACCAGCTCAGGTGTATGTGGCTGGCGCCTTAGCCCGTTGAGCCACTGGCGCTACGCCTATAAAGTATGACTATATCTACCTCATATGAAAAATGTCTGGTCACGATCTGTGGATGTTAAATAATGAGAGAACATCCATTCCCAGGTGGACAGACCATGACTGGTGTGGGACTGGGGCAGTTGTGCCGCTGAGCCTGGAGGGAGGAGGAGCAGCCGTTGGTGGGTCACAGCGGCACAGTCTGGCTGTGTTCACAGTCTCATTGTGCTGCTGCACTGCTCACAGACACTGTTACTAATCACACTTCCATCGATTGTGTTTTCCTCCCCAAGGATGAACTACTTCCTCCCTCCTTAATCTAATGACTGAAATTAGGCAAAAGAGTTGTCTGGTAGATGTTAGGCATCATCCCAGAGAAGAAGACATCAGACAAGATATCGTAAAAAATGTTTTAATGTCTCCATTCTCTCCATTGCCCATGCGAATGAGGTAGAATAATTCCAAATGGGAAAAAATGTGTTTGAGGGTGTGCCGGTTCTCGTGATCCCTCCTTGCGCTGGGTCCCCAGGGAGCACATCTTTAGGCTGGTCAGTCTTTCCACAAAAGCTTGTGTGGGGCCTCCTGTGTGCCAGGCACTGGGCCAGGTGCATTAAATCTGTTCTTTGATCTGTGTTACAGCACTGTCAAGTTTTAACACCATCATCCTCATTTCCCAGATGAGGAACTGTGGGCTCAAGGGTGTGAAGGGGCAGCCCGAGGTTGTCCACTAAGTGGTGGATTCAGACCCAGGACTAACTTGACTTTGTTAGCCCAGGCTCTTTCTGCCTCTCTCGTTGCCCTCCACTGGCACCATGTGTTATGGGGATTTGGAAAAGCTGAGAAGAGCCAGTTCTAAGGAGACTGGCATTTACACAGTGTGTTAGCTCCCACCTACAGCCTGGCATTATGGAGGCCTAGAGAGGACTGGGGGAGATGCCCAGGTCTGCCATGTTCCTGGAGGTCCCAAGAGCTGAGATATGGGCAGGGAATGCCATGGCAAAGACACATGGACCATGCCCAAAGGGACTTCACAAATACATCTCTATTTTCCCCTTCTAGAACTCAAATGAGGCATTTAGGAATATTTCTAAATGTCCAGAAGCCTCCATGCAGATAAAGTCTAACTGCCCCCTTCACATATACTTGAGGTCTGAGCTATAACCACAGACATTTCCTCCCTGACCCTCCATATTTGCCTTGTCTGAGCCCATCTGTGCAGCGTAGCAAGGCTGTAACCAAGGCAGTCAGGCATTACCGGCAGGCTCCATGGGGAACCCTGCTCTCCCCGAGGACTGATGGGGAAGGCCTAGAGATGGAAGGCGTAACAAGGTAAGGAGGGAGGTGTCAATCTTAGGGAGTCTGAGGTTCGACTGACAGCTCAAAGCAATTCTCATCCTGGGTTCATCACTAGACTGAAATCACACATTGCCTCTTTAATTTGTGATCTCAGACTTTTTCCAAGGATCACGAGAACTCCCTTGGGGCCCTCAAACCTACAGACTCTCTCACTTCTTTGACTTTGGAGAATAGAGTCAAGTCACCTGACTTTCACTGGTGACTACTATGTATAAGGCCATATGCTAGGCACAGGGTGAGCTAGGGAGCAATGTGAACGTCATTCCTGACATCAGGGCACTGAGCCTCCTGAAGGAGACCAGCTGAGAGACAACCAACTCCAACAGGATCCAGCATGAGTACTGTGGGTATGCAGTGTGTATGTCTAGTGTGATGGGGCTGGAAGGGAGTGCTGTTCTCTTGCAAAATTGGGAGAGTGAGCCTCAGAGAAGGCAATATATGCCTAACAGAGCCAACACGAACCAGGCGATCTGCAGAGCTTTTCTATTCAACATCTCAGAGGCATCTCTGGAGGCCTTGAAGGATGGGATGAATTAAATGATAGGGACAATGTATAAAACACTCAGGGACAGTGTGAACAAAGGCAGGTAGGCAGAAAATCAAGGGAGTATGGTCTGTACATTCAAAAGGCAATTAATTTAATTAAGCCTCATGATGTCTTTATGATGACAGCTCTTATTACTTAGCTCTTCCTGTGTTTTTGCCCAGTGTCTCCAATGAGGCCAATATGTCTAAACACTCTTTGAATCTCTGTTCTCCCCACAATCCACATGGTACTCTGTTTGCAACAAAAGCTGACACAACCACTGACTGACAAAATGAGGACTACATTCTTATATGAGAAAAGAACACCAATTGGATCAATATAAAAGCCAATACCATTTCTGAAAACAAAAAGGCAGGTTTTAACATTAGAAAGAGAACCTTTTGCACGCTGAAACAAAGACTAGAAGTGAATGAATGCAACAGTGAGAAAACGCTGGTCAAATGTTGTTGAATTATAGGTCAGCAGGTACCATAGCCCCAAAGCTTAAGACCCGTGAGATGCCAGGAAAGTAAGTTAAACAAAAATGTTCCTCAAGGACAAAATACAAATAGCAGCACCAGAGAAGCTCATTGTGGAGGGAGAAGAATCTCAGGATTCTTCAGACTGGTGGCAGAGTCAGACGGGGGAGGCGGTGGGAGGTATGATGTCTGGTACCCAGCTGGCGCTCACACATCTTCAGCGTCACCACTATCCCTATTCCTGCTGCCTCGGTACAGAGCTATCAACTCAACCAAGCACTCCTTCTTCAAATATTTCTTTCCTGGAGCACCTATCCTATGCCAGGCACTGAATGAAGCACAGAGAACACGATGGCAAATAAGAACGGATGGTCCCTCTTGTCAAATGGAAGGCAGAGAAATTACAAACCACATATAAGCAGGCAGCTTATGGTTAGGGCAGGCTTCGTGGATGTGTGAACTCTTTCTCAGTCAGCCATGGCCCCATAACTCAGCCCCATAATTGGTTTAACGCACTATTACCATCTTGAACTTCTTATGAAAAATTTGAACAAGTAGCCCTGTATGTTCATTTTGCATGGGGCCCATAACTTATGTAGCTTTGTTCTGGATATGGTGAAAGAGCTTTGCCCTCCAACCCCCATTCTGCCCTTTCCCCTGAGTAGTGACAGTGTGATCTAGAAAAGTGATTTCCATTAAGATGCCTGAATCATCTAGGGGTGACTCCATCCTGTAGGCCAATATGTGACCCAGTTTGGCCAATGAAACTGTGACCAGTGAACATGTAACCAAATGAACATGTGACCCAGTTTGGGCCAATGAAACTCCAGGATAGGTTTTCTGGAAGTTTCTGGAAGAAAATTCTTCTTTGTTTTTACTATTGAGTGATGGAAGCCAGTCTCTCTTGACTATTAAATAGGCATGCACACAGTCCATGCTGCTACCAGCAGCCATCCTACAACTGCAAGGAGGAAGCGGGCAGAGCATGGCAGCATAAAACCAGGAAGAGCACCCCCATCCTTGACAGTACCAAAACCAGGAAGAGCACCTGCACCCTTATAGTACCAAAACCGGGAAAAGCACCCACATCCTTATAGTACCCAAGACCTGAAGAGCACCTGTGTCACTCTGGATCAGCCAGCCCCGAGGCCCACCCTACCACAAGGTCGGTTTCCTTTATGTGACACAGTATATGTCCTAATACTTGGTGTTAAGTTTTCTGTTAATTATAGCCAAAAGAATCTCAACTTCATTCTAAATCCTGGTTCTGCTACTTACCAGCAGGATGCCTTTGGGCAAGTCCCATTTTCTCTCCTCCACTAGAAAATGAAGGCAGGTAATCACATTTCATAAGACTGTAGTGAAGATCAAAGGAGGTAATGCTAGTGAAGATGTTTGGACAGTGCTTGGCACATGGCAGGGGATCAATCAATAACAGGTATTATGATAATGTTTGGATCTAACAGCTTTCTGCCACTACATTTCCTCCTGAAGAGAAGGTCATGGGCAGAACTTCCTAACTGTAAGAAAAAGCCACAGAAATCTTTTACGAAAGAAAAAAAAAACTCTTCTCTTTGCATAAATATCAATTTATAATTACACTAATAGAATTTAAGAACTTGACAAGCAAGTTCAATCCTTTTGCACATTACAGAAGTGGTTGATTGGTAGGTTACCCTCTTAGAAAGCTGGACATTCCTGATTACCACCACAGTGGGGTTTTCTCTTCATGAGTGCTAATTGCTATACAAGTGGAGATACAGCATACCTACTGCCACTGATACAAACTCTAGTTTCTATACTTACTTAAGTAACCTTCCTTTCTGACCTTGATCTCTTGAAATTTCCAGGTTTTCCTCTTTTCTCTCCCAACAAAACAAAATGCAGCAAAAAAGTACCAGCTAAGATTTGTGTGATTTTGGCTTAGGAGCTGCATTCTGGTTGCAGAATAAATTCTAGTACATTAGTGGTAGGTGTTGTGCAAATTTTATCATCAGCATTTTAGCTACTTTTACTTTTTAATGTGTGTGTTTGTGCAGGGGTGTGTGTGTGCGGGCACACATGTGTAGGAGTTTTGTTGTTGCCCATAGCCTGGATCATTTATGACTGAACAATTCCAAATGAATCTTGGGAAATTTCAATTGGGTTTTTACCCTTCTTACAGTGTATCCACATTTTCGGGGAAGGAGAATGCAGGAAAGCTGGAGACCATTAGTGACTTGACAAACACCTACCCAAGTGTGGGAGTTTCTAAAGATGACACCAGTTGCATCGGAAAGATCGTGAAAATGCGATGGTTCCACACACTCCTCCATGTCAGTTTGAAAACCGCCGCCATGTGTACCTCTTACACAGGCATTCGAGGAATGTTCCAGAAGGTCACTTCCCTGCCTACAGCCTCCCCATGGCTTCCTGCTATCTGGCCTAAGTTCCTTAGCCTGGCATTCAGGGCCATTACAACCCAGTCTCTTTTATAGCTTCATCTTTTGCTGAATCCTTTATATTGGGCATTCTGTCCTAACCAAACCGAACCATTTACAATTTCTCAAACAAGGCAAAAAAAAAAAAAAAAAGTGAATTAACAACACTAAGAAAAATGAAGAGAAGAATGGCTATAGTGTGCTACTTGATTTGGGAGCAAAAATACAAACAAAACCTTCATATGTCATATAATCATAATTATATAACCAGTGACTACTTAACAGAAATGATTATAACAATTATGTTAGGGTTGTGGGGAAAGGGAAAGCAAGAGAGCAGTCTTCCATTGCACAAAATCAGCAGCGTAGATAAATTAATAAAAGAAAAGGTGGGAAGATATGCATATTATTTTGAAACACAGAGGGAAATAGAAGGGGAAATAGCTAAAAGAGACCAGAGTTGCTGCCTCCTGGGGAGTGGGACCTAAGAGTGAGGAGGGCTGGGGCAAGAAATTGCCATTCTTCATTATAAACCTCCTAAAACTGAACTCTTAAAGTCTTGTGCACGTATCACTTTCATTTAAAAATAATTACAAATAAAAGGTTTTAGAAAATAGCCACAGAGGCATAGCTTTTAACGTCAGGTTGGACGTTAATATTATAGACACTTTGAAAAAGGACACAGTAAACAGAGCTACAGGGTGGTATTTTACAGATTGAGATAACTTGCTCTCTAATGCAGTAAACACCAGTGATTAGGAAAATCATCTGGAATCCATCACTGACATGGGGTTTGGGGGCTTTGAAAATGCTTATTTACCTGGGTTTATAGATGATGATTTTTTAGGTTTGGGAGATACAGCTTAAAATCTATGACACTCTATGTTTTTGCTGCTTGTTATAAAGCATTAATAGTCCACAAAATATGTTTTTTGTATAAACCATTAAAATGTTTCTCTTTGCTTGCCATACAGTAATACTCAGTGAACTATCTGCTTGTAGTTCATGTGCAAGCATGATGTTGAAATTCCTTCACATGGATTATTCTGCTGGATGCTTGGAGCTTGTTTCCGATGAATTATTTGCTTGTGTGCATTGTAGCTACTAGCATGGGAATTGATTTAATGTTAAAGTAGTTTGCTACCTGCCGTGTGCCATTTTTTAACGGATAGATTTACTTTGTCTACATGGATCGCATGGCAATTTATTCTACTTTATTTCCAAAGAAAAGAACTAATGGTGTCCCACTTTCATATTAGAAAAGAACAAACAAAATTTGTAAGCAAAGTAGCTGGCTCTCCGTCACCCCTCTCCTCATTCTTCTTCTAAAGATAATTAAACAGGTATCAAGAAACATCAGAACATGGCCAGGTAAAGGATGTAAATGAGGAAGAGGTAAAGGTGAAAAATAATTTTACAAATCTAGCAGAAGGAATGGGATTTGAACAGTGGATAATTTGGCTCTAAGTTTTTTTTTTTGTTGTTGTTGTTTTCTTTACAGAAACATTTACCCAAAATACAGGAGATTTCAGTGTCTCCTTTTTGCTCAGAAAAAGGCTGGCTCTGTCCCAAAGTCATGAGACCCAGACACTGCACACTCCCGTGCTAAGGCAAAGGCTCTTCACTTTGAAGGGTTAGAAGATGTGCGCAAAGTTTTCTGTCAACTTCTGCTAACCTGTGTCCTTCTAGTCGTGAACCTTATCCAAGCATAGTCTGTCAGTGAGTTAGCACCAACCAGGCTCAATTCTCTCCCTCTCTCTCTCTCTCTAGTCACACTTAATTCAGGGCCACCCTTCATAACATCTAGAGCAGCTTCCATTTCAATCATCCTGACACCCCAAAAGATGTCTTATATCTGGGAACCCTGGCAGCCTTCCCTGAGGAGAGCACCAAACCCACGTCTCTCCCGCTGCTGGTCCCTGCCATCTGAAGACAGCGTCCTTGTAGGGTCACTGGATCTGTAGGTCACCATCTCTGAAGCTGTCCGTGATCACCACTCACCCTCATATCACCCCAGCCAGCCCCGACCTTCCCCCTCTCCCTACTCTGCAACCCCCTAAACAGAACAGCCCTTGAGGGTTTTGGTTTTACTTAGAACCTCAAATTGTGTTCCCAGCAGCAATTTCCTGGAAGGAGATTGGGAGGCCCCAGGCTGTCCAACCCACCCCTCTGGAAAGTTTCAAAGAGTGACCTTATGCTTTAAGAAGCAAAATCAAGATTCTCTCCTTCCAACCCCAATAATCTTAACACTAAAGGTTATGAATAAAAAGCCTGGTAGGAAAACACCATCTGCACTAATTCCTAATGTACAATTCTCAATATATAAATGTATGATAAGGCTGAAACAATGTGGGAATGGTTCAAAAATCTTCAAGGGCTTGACAGAATAGGTTCCATGGCCTTGAAATATATCTTGGAATACTCGAGAATTCACTGTATAACAAAGAAAGGAATATAGTATGGAAGTTATGAGTATGGGCTTTGGAATTAGATCCACATAGGTTCAAATTCCAGACTGTCCCATTCTCCAGCTGTGTGACTCTTTGAATCTCATTTTCCTCACAAACAATGAAAATAATTAAGTCTAGTCCATAATTCTGTAACACAATGTTGTAAGAATTAAATAAAATATAAGCAAGGGACTTAGCCCAAGGCCAGGCACCCACCAAGTGAGCACTGGTCGGGTGGACTGGCTTTGGAGAGATCCGGACCTGGTCTGATCTACTTACTGGTTAGAAAATATCACTTTCCTCATCTGTAGAAGGGAGATAATGGCTACTTTTATGAATGCGAGGGTTCTGGAAGTGTGATATGTAGCACTTCCTACATTTATGTGTGTGTGACTTGCAGAATAAAAATTGCTCTGGCAGGAATGACAGAGAGCGGAGTGAACCGTGCAGCTGATGGCCAGGGCCTGGGGTGCCTGAAGCCCACCCCACCCCTGTTCTGGCAGGTGCTGGGGGGCCACCATACAGAGAAAGGAAGCCCCTCACTCTCAAATGTTCATTCCCCATGCCTTTGGTCCCACTGGCCTATAAATCTGGACTCCTGAAAGGTCGCCTGTAAATTCACAGTACCCGGCCTTTCACCAGGATATTCCAGACATTCATGCGGGGTGAACGCAGCTGTCAGTCTAAGTTGAAATAGGCAGGACAAAGAAACAGCAATCAAACTCCTTCCGTGTACAGCAGGTAATTACAGAATCTGCTAAATTACAGTGATTAGGCATCACCAAGGAGAAGTCAAAAGAAGTCTCCGGTAACTTGGGAGGTGGGAGGGGGAAAGTTTAATTAAACAGCTCCTTGCAACTGATTTAATCTCTCCCTCAGAAAAGCTGGCAGGTTCAGAAGAGATGGGAGAGAGCTAAGGAAGGCGATCCAGGGAAATCTTCCCACAATGGGACTGCCTAGGTTTGTAAATGGTTCTTGGGGAGTAAGTGGTGAAATGGGAGCTGGTGGCCTTTATTATGGAAATGTAAGACTTAAGCCTGGGCTCTTGGCTCCTGGGGGGAGGTGGCAAAGACGGAACCAGGGTATAAAGGTCCCTAATATCCTGCTGGGGCCTGGGCCTATTTGCATAAATAAGGCCCAGCCAAGCTTCAGGTGGCTGCAGATTTTCTCTTCAAAGATTTATTCTGCTTGTGTCAAAAGTTCACCACCCCCAGACTCTGTCATTTTGGTGCGAAATGTGCCTTTTTTAGCCAGCAAACATTGAAAACAAAGCCTTCTCTGCCGGGAGCCTATTTTACCAGCAAAGGTTCTTTGAAGGCTAATTAAATTTAGATTCTGAACAGAACCTATTGCAATTGTGGGACGGGAAAAAGGCTTGTACAATTTAGACCAGGTGAGGCAGTTTTGTGCATGGAAGCTGCCTCTAGTCCAGGTTCTGGACTAGTTTTATATTTACTGCAAGAGAAGATGGGCTTCTGACGACTAGAAGAGGAATACTTGCTGAGTTGTCAGTCCCCAGGGGAAAACAGTGCTAGGACTGTCGGTGAGCCTTTAATGCTCTGTTTAAATGCTCAGCTGGTGACCTTGGGCAGCTTATATAATTTTTCTAGGTCTCATTTTCCATATCAGTACAATGTGCACACTGGCTCTCGGTACCTTACATGATTTTAATATGAGAGAATCCTATTAATAATATTAGTTGTGAATGACTTAAAAAGGAAGAAAGAGGAGTTAAACTGATGTTCCCAAAGCTGTTTCTGCCATTATCCTGCTGGGAAGGCTTCTGTGGTTCCCCACAGCCCCCTGGGGGCTAGTTTGATTGCAGTTAAATTTCCCCCCATGTGAGAGGTAGAGAAAAGGACAACGGATTTGAAATTAGTTTTGCACACACACAGGCAGGTCCCTCAGCCCAAAACATTTTCCCTCCCTCTCTACAGGGCTAATTAATTAGTACGGCCACTCATCCCTTAACTGTGTGATACTGACAATGACGTAAACGCTCTGAGCTTCAGTTTGTTCATCACACCTAAGAAAAATGCAAAGACTCACTGTCAAGATCTTTAGGAAGATCAAACTCACCCAGGCATGTGAACTGTCCTGGGCCAACAGTAGGTTCTCAGTGAAAGACCCTTGAATGTGACAAAGGTCACGCTGAAGATTACCAGGTAAAGTATAGGGAACATTATCCAAAAAAATCTTGATTGTACACTCGAAGAACATCTTACATATTTTAAAAAGTGAACAGTGTGGGTAAGAACCCTTTCTTCTGACTGCAGCAATGATTAAAACCAGGCCTTTAGCAAAGAAAAATTTGACATACTCTAACCCTTCCGAGGCAGGAAGCTATCGTTAAAAGGTCATCTTTTCCGTCCAGACTTCATACGGTCCAGGGGAAGGGTTCCAAATGGTTATGCTTTCATTTTGCAATGTTGCCAAGAGGATTTGAGAATCCACAGGGCCTCATCTGTTGTTCCTTAAGCAAACATCTAATGTAATTTGAAATTTCACTTCATCATTTTGATGGCCGCTAGCAACCCTCCCTCAGCCCGTTAACTCTCACTTTTAGGGAGATTAGGGTACTTTTTGAACAGCCAAAAAGATGCCAGCTCTACATGGATTCTCTTTGCCCACCAGTCATGGGGAAAATTATAAACGGGTTGTCAAGAAGCGCCCTGCCCACGATTTCTTGATGAGGCTTGCAAGGTTTCTCTTTCTCAATACCCTTCTCTCTCTTTTTCCCTCTCTCCTTGCCCCTCCTCCCCAACGAAGCCAGTATTTTTAAAAGACAAGCTACCTCTGAGTCCTATTAGCAATCCCAATACATATTACAAAGAAAGGATACCCACAGCTTTGAAAAGAGGCATGGTAAGAAGGCAGGTGGGGGTTGTCTGACTCTAAAACACACAGCCGAAAGCACCATTTTTCTCCACTATTGAATATAAAAGAGGTGCAGTAGAAAACAGATAGTGGATAGGACATTTGCATCAAAGTGCCTAAAAGCTAGATTGGTAAATATTTACTGGCCACAGATCCCATAAGGAAAGAAGCAGACATTTACCAGGATCTACTGGCTTTTGGCAAGCTCTCGTCTTCTTTGATCCTGACAAAAATCTGGAGAAGTAGGCATTCCCATTACAGAGCACCTGGTGAGGTGACTGGCCGAGGGTCACTAAGCCGCTGAAGGGTAAAGCCGTGGTGTGGAACGGTAAAGAGCAGTAGCATTTCTGAAATCAGGTGGATTGGGGTTCCAGCCCAGGCTGGATGTGAATTCTATTCCTGCCCAGAGAGGGGACCTTCGTCAGGTTAACAGAACCTCTGTGCTTCAGTTGCCTCCTTTAAAAATGGGGATGAGAGGATGGGTCAGTTCACACTAACTACTGGGTACAGTTCACACTCCCTGGGTGAATGGCACACTTATAAATTTGACTCAGTCTTTACAAAAACAAAGTATGTAAATAAAATATGCATATCCCCTAATATTTTGAAATATAAAAACTTAAAATGGCAATAATAATTCACAGGGCTATGGGAGGATTTAGTGGAATAATTTTGTAGAGTACTTAGTAGGCTGCCTTGCACATGATAAGTAATCAATGTTAGCCATCATTGCCATTGCTGTGAAGTACAGACCAACCAGATGGCTCTGCTGGACCAAGCTCTCACTTTGGGCATCAACTCAACTTCCTGTACCTGTTAAAGTCCCAGATTTTTGCAAAATGAAATAAACAGAAAGTCAGAAAGCAAAGCTACTCCAACCTGCCCCCAAGGTTGTGGGGGCTCCAGTCTGTGAGACAACAGGTGATTCATCGTGATAGGAATTCTGTGCCTCAGTCCAGGGTGCAGCAGATACAGGTCGCTCAGTTCGATGATGCTGTCACCTCAGATTTACCCTCTGGAGGGAGATGTCTCCATGAGCATGGGGTGGAGAAGGAGAAGGTCAGAAGGATTCTGGAGGTGCTCTATGAAGACCTCAGGATACCCTCTGGATTTACCTAACTGGGGGCGGGAGCTGGGTCGTGTTGAAAAGGTAGTATTAACATTGAAATCTGACCAAGCTAAATTAAAAAATTCTCAGCCACGTAATTCCCTCATCTGTCCAAAAGAGAATGATGAGACATACTTTTTACAGAGTTGTTGGGTTGGGATTCAATACCTTTGTCACTGAGCTATTCCAAAGTGGATAGTGATGTACCCTGGAGGGCTAGCAGCAGGGTGAAAACTCAGCCCCTGCTGTCTGGGCACCAAGCTCCATAGGCAGTACCACCTGGAGATTAGGAGCTAGAGCGGACCGTGGGACAGGCCTTCTGGACACAGGGGGGTGGTGGTGGTGGTAAAAGGCTGCCCAGTGCTTCTCTAGAGGAGTGACACTTAGTTTCTTTATTTGGATGAAAGGGATAATACTTCCCTTAAAGGGTTGAGGAGAGAAATAAAAGAGAAGTAATATAATAATATTCACACAGTACCTGGCACCCAGCTGGGGCTCAGTAAATGGCAGCAATTATTATGATAATACACATGAAGAAGTTTGAGAAATTAAAATGCTACATAAACTCAACATATTATCATTAGTCTTCCTGTATCTACTTCACAGGCCCTTAATTAAGGCATAATTAAAGATTAGCTAAGGTTACAAGGTTGGCTGCCCACATTTTCTTTCTTGGTTTGGTCTTCACTGCTGCTTGTAACTTTTATCCAGGCCCCAGGCAAGACATAAAAATACACTCAAACACCCAACCACATTAAATGCCAATGAGATCTTGCAACATCTAAACCTAGAGAACACTGCTGCGGATTTGCTAAGTTTAAATCTCAGAAGCATCATTAAGGAGGCCAAGGAAGTTCATGCCAGGGAAGCAGGGCCAGGTAGTCATGAGGGTAGATAGCCATGTGTAAGCTGAGGTCTCCCCCTGCACACCTGGACCTCAGTTTCTGTGGAAGGAAGGTGAGCATCCCTGCCTCTGGACGAGAGAGAGCATACGCTGCCCTTGGCAGGTGCTCAGTCAGAGTGAGCTCCCCTCGCCTCCTCTGTGCTTCAGAAAGAGCTCAGGGCCTCACATTTGGCTATTTCTACCAACTGTAGACACAAATTAAAAATACCTTCTTGGTGACAGGGATAATTTGCTCAGCAGGCTTCTAGTACAAGGGCACCCTGGGAATTGGACCTTACTTCTGTCTGTGTGAGATATAGTTGGGAATTAAAAAATACCCACCACTTAGGAAAGCACTCAAGGCAATATTCTCGCTGGGGAGGGGAGCTGCAGCATGGTGCTGGGGGGCTCCTCAGGACCAGTCCAGGGGCAAATATAAAGTCCAAGAAGGGGGCTGCTAGGAAATGCCACAAAGGGAGCGTCTGCAAAAAGACACATTGAGGCTCTAGTCACAAAATAGAGGCTTTGATCCAAGCTCTGTTCATCCGCATATTCATTTACTCCCCTCTCACAAACCTACAGAATCAGAGAGGCAGTCAATCTGATAGGCTCATTTTAAGAAGGGAAACCAAACTCTGAAACAAAGGCACAAACAAAATACACAGGAAAACAGTATCACCTGGGATCTGCCCCAGACCCTGTGAGTCTTGGGGACATCTCAGCCATTTGCCAGGCTTCAGTTTCTTTATCTTTTAGGAGATAGACTACAGGGCCCGGAAGCTTCTTTCCAATGCTAAAGCCTTCACCTCTGGGGTCTGTGAAATCCACAGTGCTATTCAGAGTGCCTGTGTACATCACAGAAAGGTGTTCTATCTGCCCAGAGTGAATTTAAAACAATTGCTTCGCATGAGGTCAAATTTCACATACTTGGGGATTCAACCATTACCAAGAGTGAGCTCACCTGATCTGCTTTTATACGTGTTCATAAAGTAGGCGGTGGGAGATGTGTTAATAGTTTTCATGAGGTGCTATGGCCCAAGATCTGGAGATGATATGAATTATGCTTTGTGTTAAAGGCTTCTTTATCCTCCTGGGAGGAAGAAAATAGACATACTATATGTGGGTTTTAGTTTTTGGTTTTGTTTGGTTTTTGGAGTAGGAGAACTTGATTAACTAGGCAGGAGAGGTTTGTGTTTCGTGACCAACACCTATTTTGGTTCTATTTCATTATTTTGTGCAGTTTGTGAGTGAGGAAGTGTACGACTTTTAAGAGTTTCTTGAACACTTGGAAAAAAGGAAGCTGAGCACCTATTAAGTTCCAGGCACCTTTTACTCCTCACACTCGTATAACTTTACGGCAGTAACCCACGAGATAGGTTATTGTATTCTGTTACTTTACAGATGAGGAAAAGGGCTCAGAGAAATAAAGTAATTGGACCAAAGCTAATTAGCCACACAAATCTGTTTAACTCTACAATTCCCAATGTTTGTTCAATTTTATGTGTCTATGTGTATTAAAGGAAAACCCAGAAAAATGATTCTAAGTGTTAGAGATGACTTAATGAGTTTAAGTGACAGGAAGTTGCATGGGCCACAAAGTAAGGAGCAAACTGTCCCATACACACTTAGAACAGCTGAAAGGGATCACTTTTCTCGCACAGCGTTACAATGCTGATTATAACGATGATACCAAGACATTCAGGATGACGCAAGATGGGAACCATCCGTTTGACACAAACTCCAAAGAAATATGTGTTCTGTTTAAGAAAATGTTACTGTATTTTTTTTTTTTTTGTAGAGACAGAGTCTCACTTTACCGCCTTTAGTAGAGTGCTGTGGAATGTTACTGTATTTTTAAAATCCTAGGCAGGGAGTCAAAGGAGCTGGATTCTAATGTTCCTTCTCCAATAGTTGGACTGAGCCACCTTGAACAGCTCACCCAGTGTCCTTGAGACCCTGTTTCTTCCTCTTAAAATAGTGGGGTTGTACAATGAAATCTATAAGATCCCTTTGAGTTAAAGTTTTGTGATTCCATCTGTAAAATTCACTTAATATAACAGCTTATTCCCCAGCGAGGGATAAATGAGGTGTTACAATGCTGCCTTGCAAGTTTCACGCACATGTTTCATCTCCTTCAACTGGAAGGTGAGTTCCTGGAGGGCTGGAATGCCTCTTACAGCACTCAGCATGTGTCAATAACTGTTGAGTTGCCTGGAAGAGTGAAAGAAGAAATGGGTCTTATCATTCCTGGTGCAATACTAAAGAGCATGGGTTTAGGATTCAGAAAGATCCTAATTTTAATATAGCTTGACACTGAGCCTCATTTTCTTTGTTATAAAATGGGAGCAATAATATCTACCTCACAGGATTATTTACAGCTTATTATTATTGCCAAGTTAAGTGTTTTGATTCAAAGGAAGGCAAAAGAGAAAGAATAATAAAGATCTTAAAGGGTATAGTTAGCTCCTTATTTAATATCTTTATTAGAATAACGGCAGCTGAATGTTCACCCAACAAGTATTTTTGAGGAATTGTTAAGTGCAGAGTACAATACCAATCACTGAAAGACACCAGCAGGAAGAATATTTACCAAGTACTCAAATATACAGCATGCCCAGCCCTGTTCTGCACCAACTGTGGTAGAAGAGAATTGCTTTTCCCATACTGAAGTTAAGAAAACCAGTGTTCAGAGTGGTTAAGTAACTTGCTGAAGGTCAAACAACTTATGAAGGTCAGTAGATGTGACAAACTAAAATAAAATGCTGAATAACACTGTGCTATTGGTGACTGCAAGGTAGTGTGCCGAAGGGAGAAGGTGGGTGGGGAAGGAGGTGAGACCAGCTTACCTAAGTATAGCACCTAGGTCAAAGTCAAGGCAGAGTTCATTTATAAGCAGAAAGGGATTAAAACTACCATACAGTTTAACTGAAATGCAAAAAGAGGTTAATTAGGAACTATTGGAAAATGACATTTGAAGAATTCTTCAAAAATGGTTCCCCCAGAAAAACATTGAATTATTTCTCATTATTGTGAATTTTTTTTTTTTTTTTTTTGGCTGGGGCTGGGTTTGAACCCGCCACCTTCGGCATATGGGGCCAGCGCCCTATTCTTTTGAGCCACAGGCGCCGCCCGTTATTGTGATTTTTTTAAAATTAGGGTAGCTGGGCGTTGAGGCGCGCGCCTGTGGTCCCAGCTACTTCGGTGGCTGAAGCAAGAGAATCGCTTAAGCCCAAGAGATTGAGGTTGCTGTGAGCTGTGATGCCATAGCACTCTACCAAGGGTGACATAGTGAGACTCTGTCTCAAAAAAAAAAAAAAAAAAGGCTGGCACCCATTGCTCAGTGAGTAGGTTGCCGGCCACATACACAGAGGCTGGTGGGTTCGAGATGGGCCCAGGCCTGCTAAACAACAATGACAATTGCAACCAAAAGTTGCGTGGGCAGCGCCTGTGGCTCAGTGAGTAGGGTGCTGGCCCCATATACCAAGGGTGGCAGGTTCGAACCCGGCCCTGACCACACTGCAACAAAAAAATAGCCAGGTGTTGTGGCGGATGCCTGTAGTCCCAGCTACTCAGGAGGCTGAGGCAGGAGAATTTCCTAAGCCCAAGAGTTTGAGGTTGCTGTGAGCTGTGATGCCACAGTACTCTACCGAGGGTGACAAAGTGAGACTCTGTCTCAAAAAGAAAAAAAAATTGGGTTGGACAAGTGTCCAGGCATCTGTGATGTTATTGTTCCTCTGCTGTTAACAAACCCACAGAGGAGCCTTCTGTATAAGGGGAAGGGCAGTGATCTTGGGGGTGCAGACAGCTGGGGAAGAAAGGAGAAGGCTTGTGGGCACCTGTGAGGGAATCCCTGTATGTTTAGGCCAGGGTCTCCTCTTTGCCAAACATAGAAGGAAGGATTGTGCCACACACACTTCTCTCCATTTCAGTGCCAGCCAGTTATTTCCCAAAGGATGTTTTTCTGAATGCAGTATCTTTGGGAAGTTCCTAAGAGGGTTCCGTGGTCAAAAATGTCTGGGAAACACTGCATATCATCTCTTTTGCTGAGACTCACAGAGCCCAGCATCTAACAAGTTAATGCTGCTGAGAACTCCTCCAGGAAGGAATCTCTTTAGCCTTAACATTTTCCAAATTTATTTGTCCATGGAGCTCCTATCTCAAGTAGCCACTATTAACATCCTGCAGAGCTAGTCCTGTTAGGTATTAAAATTTATAATGGCCATGTTGGTTTGCACTGAGCTCCTGAGACCATACCGAAATAGAGTCACTCATGCTGAAATTCCACTACCAAGCCAAAGCTAAGTTGTTTATCTTTCCAAGCTATCAGCAGAGAGAGAGAGAGAGAGATTGTAGTCAAATCCACAAACAGTTCTATTTTACCTGGCATGATCGAGAAGTCCCTATTCTATAACCTAAACAATCAGTCCACTTTTTGTTCTTTGTTTTTGCTTTCCTCAGCCCGTTTCCATCTATAAAGTCAACCTCCTCTGTTCAGCTCATCAGTACATCCATTTTGTTTTATAGAATAAGGTATTGCTTGATGGTAGAATCACAAATAAAAGCCAATTAAAATATTTAAACTAAATTTGTTGTAATTTTGTCTTTTTTTTTGGTTGTTAAGATCATCCTTTACTAGCTGGGTTATTTCAACTGCCCCTAAGTTCACCTCTCTGTAATCAGTCTTCATCCTGATCTTTCTAGTGGGAAATCTGACTATGTTTTAAACTTAATTAAAAACTTTCCATGGTTCCACATTATCTATAGAATAGAGCCTGATATTCAAGATTCTCCCTAATGCAGCTTTTAAATGAAAACATCAGGCTATTCCTTTCTTTTCTTTCTTTCTTTTTTTGAGACAGAGTCTCAAGCTGTTGCCCCAGGTAAAGTGCTGTGGCATCACAGTTCACCGCAACCTCTAACTCTTGGGCTTAAGCTTAAGCGATTCTCTTTCCTCAGCCTCCCAAGTAGCTGGACTACAGATGCCCACCACAACACCCGGCTGTTTTTTGGTTGGAGTTGTCATTGTTGCTTAGCAGGCCCGAGCCAGTTCAAACCTGCCACCCTAGGTGTATGTGGCCAGCACCCTTGCCAACTGAGCTACAGGCACTGCCAGGCTATTCCTTTCTATATTTCACCCTAAGTGATAGCCTTTTAAACTTTTTATTTGGAAATAATTTTAGATTTACCTAGAAGTTGCACAAAAAAGTACAAAGAATTCCTGTATACCTTTCCCCCAAATCTCTCAATGATAACATCCAGCCTTTTCTAGATTACCCTCATCATTTCCTACCTTGGATTACCACTCATGATCACATGTCTTTAAGGACCACAACTATGTCTGATTCATCTTTGCATCTTTCTCAGAGTTTAGCACTAAGTAAAGATTAATAAGGCATAGGCTCAATGGTTCCAAAATGTCAAAATTAAAAATAACAAAAGAACCCTTTCCTCTAGTCATCGTTACTTCATTGGAAAAGGGATATTTTAATAGAAAGGACAATGTTAGAATAAGAGACAATCGTGATAAACAACTGTGTCCATCTTTCTGATTTTCTCATTTGTTGCAAGCAGGACCCTTATGGCCAAGTACAGCAGACTGTCATCTGGTAGGCTAAAGGCATGGCAAACAGAACCAAGAAGGGTTACTCCAGCTTTCAAGTATTTTGTCAGATTTATGGTGAGGGGCTTGGGGACTTCTGTAACAGATGCAGCTCCAGCCAAACTTGGAATATAAGTACTTACAGCACTGCCACACAAGATTTTCCCTTGTTCTTATGGCAAAACCAGAAATGCTTTGGACTAATTAAGCACAGAACTTGGATTCAAAAACCAAACGCCCATTTGGAATTCCCAGGTTTCTTTTCAGCAGTAACACCTTTTCATGGTCTGGGCGGTAAACACATTTCTGTGCACATACACTCCCCATCCTGGGCTGGATTCCACATAGCTGCAGTGACTTTCTGCAAGCAGATAAGAGTTAGCGGAATTCACACATTTCTGTGGCCTCTCGTTTCCTTTCTCCTTCTCTGCTACTTCAGCTGGAACAGAGATGAATTTTCCTACAATCGCCAGTCTCCAGAGGAACACTTCTCTCTACATACGGCTGAGCTTTTCACAGGGTTTCAGAAGCCTCCAAATGATCTTTCCTGACCATGCCAGAGCTCCTTGATGGCTCACTGCTGCCTAATACAATCATGCTCAAACTTCACAGCGTGATTGTCTCTGCCCTTCACAAACTGGCCCTGAAGGCCCTACTAGCTTTCCGTGGGGAAGAAGGAGCGTGGTATTAGCAATTTCATAAGGTTGGCTCTCCTATCCCTGGTATCATCGTTCATAGTACTACCAATACCTGAAAAACTCTGTCTTGCTTTGTCTGCTTGGACAGCTCACATTTACCCTGTAAGAATCATCGTAAGTATTAATTCTCCAGCGTGCACGACCCCATTGAGAGAGTTAATCTCACTATTTTTTGTTTCCACAGCAGCCTGTACAAACTATTGGTAAAATGGGTTAAAAACTACCTACCACATGGAGTTGTGAGGTTTAAATGTAAATACACATAAAGCATTTAGAATAATCCACAGCACCTAACAAATGGGTCTATATAATCATTGTTGCTGTTGCTGCTCAAAATGATACATTTTTGTCATCTGTTTATATACTTCTATGCTGTGCTAGGTAGGATATGAGCTCACAGAGGTTGGAGACCAGGTTCTTCTCATTATCTTACCCCTAGCACCTTGCACAAGGAGTGAAATAAATTCATTTTTAAGAAATTAATTTTCTTTTGGCCCTTAAGTGACATGTTTCACTAGAAAAATGTATAAAGGAGAAAAGTACAATGGGAAAAAACAAAAACACCAAACACAGCCACAACACTCAGTAATAGCACTCCCTGGTATATTTCCTAATAGTCTTTCTGACACACACATAAGCATATACTTACCCAGTTAGGCTCCTGTGTGTAGTGCATATACAGTTTCTCTCCAATTTTCACTTAACATTATACTATGTGACTTTTCGTATGTCTCTACACATTATATGAAAACATGATTTTAATGATTACTTAAAACATCATATGGAGAGAAGGTAATGTTATTTTACCTACATCCTATTATTGGACGTCCAAGTCATTTTCCGTATTTGTGCTACTGAAAATATTTCTTGAGATAAATTGTGTCAAGGGGTAGGTAGACTTAGCCCCAGATTAAATAGCGGGTCCTCACCCCTCTTTAGGAATAATGGTCGTCTGGTCCAGGAAAAGCAGAGGACAAACTCCTCTTCCTGGGGATGGTTTAAGTGTCTCTTGGAAGGACTAGCAGACATTCACGGATGAGCTCACTCTGGAGGCTGACAGGAGAGCGGGCTCAGACCGAAGCTGTCTCTTCTCCCTCCCATTCCCCCTCCCTCTCCATCCCATTAACATTCCTCCTGGGAGATGGCAGTTCCAAAGGACAAACAGGCATTGTTGGGACTCAAGGGCCCTGAGAGTGGGCCCTGTAACCTGAGCCCCACGGCTTGGATACGCTGGGGCAGGTCACCCTGGGGACGCCATGGTGACAGATGAAAGTGCATCTCAGAGTCCTGGATTGTGTTTCCAGGGCCCAGGTGTGGGGAGATTATCTTTCTGACAAGCCAAGCACTTACCCCAATCTCTACAGCTGCTTTCTCTTCTCTCCTTTGGTCCTAGGCCCACCAGAAATAGCACCCTCAAGTCATTCTCTGTTAAAGCCAAGAGCTGTCTTCACCCAAGCCCCTTTGCCTGAAAAAGTTACCAAAAGAACCTGACAAATTGCCTCACTTTGTCAAGTGAGAGAGTGAACAAACATCCTACATTTCGACTTTCTAGGCAGACACGTTTCCCCAAGCCCATGGTCCTGGAGCTCTTTCTGCCAGCCCTCAGTGAGGGGTGCTAAGACTGGGAGCACTGGCACCAGGCCTGAGGGGGTCTTGCCATTTACTAACTGCCTGGCCTTAGGTGAGCAGTGTGATCTCAGGGCCTCAGTTTCCTCACCTATGAGAAGGGAAAAATCCTGGTGTCTCAGACTCACAGAGAGGATGAAGTGAGACCAGAGACATGAAAGCATGTAGCACCCTCTGTCTAGCAGAGATGCTCCTTTGCAAAGCTGTGGAGCTGTGAAAGGGGCCAGGTGTGTTTGAGGAACAGAGGCACACTGGGGGCTGGCCGGTGGGTCTACACACAAAGGCCTAGAGACCTGCTTAGAGCACTTAGCCAGGCTGCCAAGGTGGGGTGGGGGTAGGAGTGTCCTAATGTGGAAAGGCTATTCCTATCAGGTCTTGGCAACGCACATTCCATTGTGACTTGGAAACAGCATGGCCTCCAGCCTAGGAGGTAGAAAAGCAAGCCCTGGCAGGGTGCCAGCTGGGGTCCCACCAGAAGCAGGTGCCAGGATAGGGCAGACATGGCACTATGAACTGCTTGGCTGCCATCGCCCACCCCATGTGTTGTATAATCCAGAGCAGGCTCTCCTTGCAGCATGCGGCTGCCCTGGCTCACTCTAACCTCACAACGCTGTCCCTGAAATGGGCAGGGAGCAGACTTTGACAGAACACAGACCGCACTCATGTCCTGTCTTTAACCAGATTCCTCTCTTATAAGATTCAACATTTTCTGAACACCTGCTATGTGCCAGGCACTGTGCTTGACACTTTTGTACATGGGATCTCAGTGGAGCCCCGTAACAATCCTGGCAAGTAGTCATTCCCACTCCTGAGCAGCAGTGAGACTCAGGGATGAGGGTGATGAGGTCTATTAAAAATGCAAAATCCAGGGCTAGGCACGGTGGTTCACACCTATAATCCCAGCACTATGCAAGGCTGAGGCGTGTGGATTGCTGGAGCTCAGGAGTGAGACCTTGCCTCTAAAAATAGCCGGGCGTTGTGGTGGGTGCCTGTAGTCCCAGCTACTTGGGAGGCTGAAGCACGGGGATGGCTTGAGCCCAAGAGTTTGAGGTTGCTGTGAACTATGATGCCACAGCACTCTACCAAGGGTGACAAAGTGAGACTCTGTCTCAAAATAAATAAATAAATAAATAAAAGTATATAAATGTAAAATCCAAAGTCCGGGTACGATGGATCACACGTGTAATCCCAGCACTCTGGGAGGCTGAGGCAGACGGATTGCTTGAGCTCAGGAGTTTGAGACCAGCCTCAGCAAGAGTGAGACCCCCATGTCTACTAAAACTAGAAAAACGAAGGCAAGACGATCTCTTGAGCCCAAGAGTTTGAGGTTGCTGTGACCTATGATGCCTTGTCACTTGGGCAACGGAATGAAACTGTTGCAAAATTGGTGTTGTTAGCTATGAGGAAGACAGCCTGAATGCCTGCTATGGGGGACCTCTAGTGCAAAGGCCAGTGCTTCTCCCCCTTCTTTGAACTCTTAGTCGTCTGTAAGTGTGAGCTCTGTGGGCTATACAAAATTCAATCTGTCCTTCAGGAGCCAGTGGACCAAAGGACTGACTTGTTCTTATACCTTCCATGTGCCAGACCTCCTGCTCATCTTTCCACAAATACTAATTTGTCCTGTCAATGACCCCCTCTTCCCTGTCCAGGTAAGTATTATTATCCCTATCTTGCAAAAGACAAAAATAGGCATGAGTGAGGGAGGCAAAAAGTCCAATGATATGTGGCCACAAATCGATGAAATGGTCTGAAGCCAGTCCTGGCTGACTTCAAAGCCTGTGCCCTTCCATAATGTGGAGTCTTTCCAAGAGAATCCCTGCAAGGCTGGAAGTGCTTCACAGCTTTCTGAGTGCAGTGGGGTTCTAGCTAGACTTTTAAATCCCATGAAACTTTCCCCTCAAGAGTTGGTGAATGGTTCTATTGATACAGGGTTCCCCCATTCAAGGCTGGACAGGGGACCCCAGTTTTCTTAGGCCTAGGCAATTTCATGCAGGAAATGCCCTGAGTCAGAAGGACTGCATTCATTCATTTGTCAATAACTCTCACTAACATTGAAAAAGTGTTTCCATCTACCAAGTCCTAGCCAAACGTAATTCTCAAGACCTTATACCCCTAGACAAAGGACTCAAGTGGAGACTTCCCACTTGGGTCTTTCTCTCTGCCAGAAGCTCTGATGCTTTTCAGTCCTTCAGTCTAGAAGCTCTGGTGTTTTTCACACCTTCTGTATTCCTTTCTGTCTAATAAAATCCTATTTTATGGTGGTACCTGTGGCTCAAGGAGTAGGGTGCCGGCCCCATATGCCGAGGGTGGCGGGTTCAAACCTAGATCCGGCCAAAAACTGCAAGAAAAAAAAATTCCTATCTTACCACTGATCTATGGACTGTGGGTTCATTCTTCAAATCCCCGAGACCAAGGACCTACTGAAGAAAGAAATTCCAGTGAACACTACGAGGGTCTTTAGGATAGAGTCTTCTCAGCCTGAAATTTGTATCTGTTGTTAGCTCCAAAGAAGGGGACTTGGCTAATGAGTACCTTTCAGACAACAGACACGGAGTTAACAGATCACAAATGCAGTCTGTAGGTGGTGACTCTCAAGCTGAGGAAGGGGGTGATTTCATATCCCAACTTTTGGCAATTTTTCAGTCCTAGAAGAGGTATATTCTGAAGCATGGCTTGTTCCATGAAAGATCTTGATTCTTGGAACAAATGAGACAGGGAAGGAAGGAATACCCTGGTGTGGGCTGAGAGGCTGGGCATGAGGATAAGTAGCAGACTCTCATCCCAAGGAATGCAGATTGGAAAGGTTTGACTCAAGCTGCAGATGAGCAGGAAACAAGTCCAGTCCCTTCCTACCCTATCTGCCCTCTTTATACATATCATTGTGTACGCTTCACCAGGAGAAATTCACATTCAGTAAATACACATTTAATTACCTGTCATAAATTCTCTTCTGTCCAGGGGGATGGCAATTTCTAAGGCATATTTAAGAACTATTTTTCTTTCCTGTAGGGAAATGTATCTAGATCTTTTGTGATCTCAGAGAAAACCTATTTGAAAGTCTTGCTCATCCCGGTGTGCTACTTTAATGTGCAAAGATACACAGTCAAGAATCTAGATGCCAAAGTCAGAATAAATTAAGGGTAGCAGATGGTTAAGTCAATATTAGTTTTCTCTGTCTCCTATCCTGTACTTAACATGTTTCTATTTATTAAATACTCTATTTCCTGTGTATTTTTGTAACAACATCCTCTATTTACATATACCTTTTGGGAAAAGGCCTGTTACACAGAGGTGTGTATGTGTATAATGCACTGCCTCCCTGCAGAGCCTGCGGGTGGGCTGGCCTTCCTACCCCTGCCTTTGTGAGCACTGCTACTTTTCACGTGCCTTATCTAACAGAAGCCACAAGACAGGCTGGGGAAGGTTTGCAGAGAGGGCCGTCTTCTTCTCCCTTTAGAGATAAGGAAAGTGAGGGCCAAGGTGACAGTGACTTTCCAGTGCCAATTGCCTAGTGAGGAGCACCATGATGAACCGGCTGACACTGTAGTGACTCAAATTAAAATGCTTAACCACTGTAGAACAGTTTGGGGGTGATAGTCCTAACTCAGGTAAAAAAAAAAAAAAACAACCTGCCACCACCACCAACAAAAACAACATAAAACAAAAAATAAGGAAGCTGATTCTGGCTCACCTTTTTCTGCCAACCCCAGCATGTTTGCCAAAGGAAAAGGGCCAGTGGAGGTGATTTCCATCACCTGACCACATGTCTGGAAACTCAGGCTCTGAACAAACTAGCTGACCCTATCTGAAGCTTCCTTGCTTTGAAATAACAAACTGAAGTTTCTTCTTATCTGCAATGTCCTCCCAGCCCATCAAACCCCTAGTAGCTTGAAGGGCAAGGCTAAGAGACAGCTTCAAAAGGGCAGAAATCACAGTGCATTTTCATCATCCATTTGAAGGTCCGCAGGACAGGGCTTTTGATGTCAGCTGGCTTGCCTTGGGCTGTCATTTCTGGGGCCAAAGAACAGTACTTGAGAGACAGGTCTGGATATCAGAAGCTCCTGTTCTTTGCAGATTCAGTACTAATTGTAGCTCTGTTCATTAAATGCTTTCTATTTGCTAGGTGCTGGGCTAACAGCTTTTCATAGAGTATGCCGCTTCCTCACTTCTCCCTGCTGGGTTAGTATTATTATACCCTATTATAGAGATGAAGCCACCCAGGCTCAGAATGGATTATTAATCTGTCTGGGTCACGCTGCCAGTAAGTGGAAGAGCTGGGATTTGAACCTAGGATTATCCGACTTCAAAGCCTCTCTTTTCCTTTAACCAAAAACTCATAATATAAGGATAAAATCAAATTCTTTTCCTGTGATTTTCTATGTATTTTCTCGTCCATTAAGAACTGTACTTGGGCTACCTTTTAGATAACAAACAAGACTAACTTTTTTTCATGTTCAAAAAAAGACAACTATTCTCACTTTTAAATTAATACAGTCAGCCATCCATATGTATGGGTTCTGCATTAGTGGATTCAACCAACTGCAATAAGATATATTCAGGGGGGGAGTATCTGCATCTAAACTCAACAAATAAAGACTTTTTTTGTCATTATTCCCCAAACAATACAGTATAACAACTATTTACATTGTATTTGGTATTAGAAATAATCTAGAGATGCTCTAAAGTGCACAAGACAATGTACATAGGTTACATGCAAATACTGGACCATTGTATACAAGAGACTTGAGTATCCCCAGATTTTGGCAGCTGCCTGGGGTCCTGGAACCAATAGGAATCACTGTATTTACCAAATGAAGTTAATCATGGAACAGAGTTTCCACAGTTGTCTGATTTTACTAGTTTGTGACCCTACAATCCCACAAAAATACAAAAAATGTTTAGTTGACTAAACTTGTAACTACAGTGATGGTATAACTGCATTTTACTGAGATATTCATGCTCAGATGCTCAGTGACCCTCACTAATAAGCAGGCAAAGCAATGCATTTTAATGGCAATGGGAAAATGCTCCAGAGCAGGGAGGGGTTCTTGGTCTTTCCACCATCTCAGATGCACCATATGCCCACTGGTAACACTGTAGCACGTTACTGTGCCCACATCACTGCTAGGCAAAGGGCTTGCATCTTTGAAGAATCACTTGGTTAGTTTAAAGCTTCTTTTCAACATATTCATTATGATTTCCCTCTGTGGGGTAAGACACAGACAACCCTTGGCAGGTTTTCTCTCTGTGACTCTAATTTGTGATCTCTGAAGTTCAGTAAATAAAGACTGAAAAAGCATTGTGGATCTCCTCACCGAGATCTTTCACTTATCTCTGGTAGAGTATTTGTTTTAAATTGACTGAAGTACAATGAAAATACTATTTAATTAATGAATTTAATATCTTCAATTAATAAGGACTAAATATTCTTTTAAAAAGACAATTCTTCTCCATAGATCTGTGTACAGGCATACTTCATTGTATTACATGTCACTGTGCTGCATTGCAAAGATACTGCATTTTTCACAAACTGAAGGTTTGTGGCAACCCTGTGTCCTTGGTGCCATTTCTTCAATGGCATGTGCTCCCTTTGGTAATGCTCAGACATTTCAAACTTTTCCATTATTGTTATATCTGTTACGGTGATCTTGTCAGTGGTCATTGGTGTTACTATTGTAATTGTTTGGGGATACCACGAACTGTACCTATATAAGACAACAGACATAACTGATAAATGTTGTGTTCTGATAACTCCACTGACTGGCAGCCTTTCCCCTCTTTCCTTCTTCTCAGGCCTCCCTATTTCCTGAGGCATAATATTGAAATTAGGCCAATTAATAACCCCAAACTGGCTTCTAAGTATTCAGGTGGAAGGAAGAATTGCTCAACTTTAAGTTTAAATCAAAAGCTAGAAATGAGGCTGGGCACAGTGGCTCACGCCTGTAATCCTAGCTCTCTGGGAGGCTGAAGTGGGTGGATTGCTTGAGCTCATGAGTTCGAGAGCAACCTGAGCAAGAGCAAGACCCCATCTTCAAAAATAGCTGGGTGTTGTGGCAGGCACCTGTAGTCCCAACTACTTGGGAGAGGGTGGCAAAAGAGTTACTTAAACCCAAGAGTTTGAGGTTGCTGTGAGCTGGGATGCCATGGCACCCTACTGGGGATAAGAAAGTGAGACTCTGTCACAAACAAACAAAAAAAAAAAAAACAAGCCCCAAAGCTAGAAATGGATACGTTCCATAAGGAAGGCATGTCAGAAACTGAAATAGGCTGACAGTCAGGCCTCTTGCACCAAACAGTTGTGGCTGACTGTAAAGAAAAAGTTCTTGAAGGAAGTTAAAAATGCTACTCCACACGAATGTTAAGAAAGTAAAATGGCCTTGTTGACACGGGAAAAGTTTGGGTAGCTTGGATAGAGAATCAGTCCATGAGCTAAACCCTAGTCCAGAATAAGGCCCTAACTCTCCTCCATTCATGGAAGCTGAGAAAGGCAAGGAAGCTGCAGAAGGTAAGCTAGCAGAGGTTGGCTCATGAGGTTTAAGGACAGGAGCCATCTCCATAACATGACAGTACAGAGTCAAGCAGCAAATGCTGAGAGAAGCTGCAAGGTCATTGATGAACATGGCTACGTTAGACAACAGGTTTTCAATGCAGATGAAATAGTCTCCTATTGGAAGAAGATGCCATTTAGGAATTTTGTGGCTGGAAAGAAGTCAATGCCTGGCTTTAAAGCTCCAAGGGTTAGGCTAACTCTCTTGTTAGGGGGTCATGCAGCTGGAGATGTGAAGTTGAAGCCAGTGTTCACTCAGCATTCCAGAAGTCCTAGAGCCCTTCAGAATTACGCTGAACCTACTCTGCTTGTGGTTTATAAATGGAATGACCACACATCTGTTTATAGCATGGCTTAACGGGATATATTTTAAACCCACTGTTGAGAACTACTGCTAAGAAGAAAAGACTTCTTTCAAAATACTACTACTCATTGACAATATAGCTGGCTACCCAAGGGTGACGGAGATGTACTGACGGAGATGTATAACACTGATGTTGTTTCCATGCCTGCTAATATAATATCTATTCTGCAGCTCATGGATTAAGGAGTGACTTTGATGTTCAGATCTCATTATTTTTGAAATACATTTCATAATGCTGTATCTGTCATAGATGGTAATTCCTCCAATGGAGCTGGGAAAAGCAGGTTGAAAATCTTCTTGAAATGATTAACTATTATATATGCCATTAAGAACTATAATTCAGGCTCGGCGCCTGTGGCTCAATGGGCTAAGGCGCCAGCCATGTACACCTGAGCTGGCGAGTTCGAATCCAGCCCGGGCCCATCAAACAACAATGGTGGCTGCAACCAAAAAATGGCCGGGCATTGTGGTGGGCACCTGTAGTCCCAGCTATTTGGGAGGCAGAGGCAGGAGACTCGCTCGAGCCTAGGAATTGGAGGTTGCTGTGAGCTGTGATGCCACAACACTCTATCCAGGGTGACAGCTTGAGGCTCTGTCTCAAAAAAAAAAAAAAAAAAAAAAAAAAGAACTATGATTCAGAGGAGGTCAAATTATCAACACTACCAGGCATTTGGAAGAAGTTGATTCCAGCCCTCATGGATGATTTTGAGGGGTTTCATGGAAGAAATAACTGCAAATGTGCAGGAAGTAGCCAGAGAACTAGAATTAGAAGTGGAGCCTGAAGATGGGACTGAACTGCTCCAATCTCATGATAAAATTTCAATGGATAAGGAGTTGCTTCTTACGGAAAAAACAAAGAAAGTGGTTTCTTGAGATGGAATCTACTCCTTGTGAAGATGCTGTGAATATTGTTAAAATGACATCAAAGAATATTATATAAACTTAGTTGATAAAACACGCAGGGTTTGAGAGTATTGATTATATTTTGAAAAAAAGTTTTCTTGTGGGTAAAATGCTATCAAACAGCATCACATGCTGCAGAGATGTCTTTTGTAAAAGGAAGTCTCGGTCGATGTGGCAAATAAGCATTGTCTTATTTTAAGAAATTTCCACACCACCCCAGCCTTCAGCAACCACCACCCTGATCAGTCAGCAGCCATCAATATCCAGGCAAGAAACTCCACCAGTCAAAAGATTCTAACTTGCTGAAGGCTCAGATGATTACTGGCATTTTTAGCAATATGTATGTACTTTTTTTTTTTTTACATAATGTCATTGTACACCTAATAGACTATAATATAGTGTAGACATAACTTGTATAAGCATTGGGAAACCTAAAACATTTGTGTAATTTGCTGTACTGTTGTGGACTGAACCTGCAATGTTTCTGAGGTATGCCTGTATTTGATGTACTCTGATATAATTAATAAGACAATGTTAAATCATTGCCACTGTGTACAGGTGCATCCACTTAATGACCACATACCAGTATGGTCTGGATAGCCCTATACTAATTTTTTCTTTCTTTCTTTTTTTTTTTTTTTGAGACAGAGTCTCAAGCTGTTGCCCTGGGTAGAGTGCTGTGGCATCTTAGCTCACATCAACCTTAAACTCTTGGGCTCAAGCTAACTTCTTGCCTCAGTTTTTCTAGTTTTAGTAGAGATGGGGCCTCACTTTGGCTCAGGCTGGTCTTGAACTCATGAACTCAAGCAATCCACCTGCCTTGGCCTCCGAGAGTGTGAGTATTACAGGCATGAGCCGCTGCACCTGGTCCCCAGTATTAAATATTGTCTATAAACGATGAAGAGACTAAAGACCAGAGAGGGGACCCAACTTGCCCAAGGCCACACAGCTTCAGGAACTAAGACTCCCTGGCCATGAAGAAGCCTCCAACCACAGAATGTACAGTTTCTGTGTTTGATTGGACTGTGGTCTGGGCTTGAGGTAGGGAATGGAATAAGGGTGGGGGCAGGGTGTTTGGGGTGTCTGGCCAAGGCTTGAAAAGGCAGAGACAGACAAGATTTTATTCCCTAACAGTATCTTTTCAGAAAACTTTAAAAAGTTTGCCTTTACAATCTGGAGGAGTTTTTCATGTTTCAGCTCATGCTGAATTATTTTATGCTTTAGCTATAAACCTCCGACAGAGAGAGTGTAGGGGCAAGGCTGACCCAACAGCTTTAACTATGGCTGTGCTGCCATAAAGCTCAGGTTACAAGGATCACTTCTGGTGCCAAGGCAGTTTAACAAGTATGAATGCGCATAATTTGTTCCAGTTGTCGTGCCTGAGCACAGAAGGGCTATTTCTGGGGTGGGGCTCCCCACACTCCTGCCAATGTGGTTCCCATTACCGGCTGCAGTGCCTTGTTGAAGTTCCCTCCACGCCCAGGAAGGGCCTGTTATGTCTCAACTGCTCAACTATCAATTCTCTGTAAAGGTTCAGAGGGTTTCTGTATTCTGAGAGGAGGCGCTCCTTGTTACAAACAGTGCCCAGTCTCACTAGTCCCAAGATACCTGTCCAAAAGTCCAGTTGCTGTTGTTCAGTTTCTCTCCAATCCAAGTAGTCTCTCTCATTTTTTATTTTGAAAAATCTCAACTGCATAGAAAAGTTGAAAGAACAGTATAAACACACCCATAAGCTCTGTACCTAAATCTGTCAGGTGTTAATAAGTTGCCACACTATTTTATCTTTACATATAAAACATTTTTTTCTGAGCCATTTAAAATAAAGTTGCAGACATCAGGAATACTTTATAATAATCAGCATTTATCTCCTAAGAATAAGGACATTCTCCCATGTAATCACAAGTTCATATCACAATTAAGAAAATGAACAATTATTCCATATCACCTACATGCTCACCATATTTTAAAATTTCCCCTGTTCTCCCCAAATGTCTTTTTTATAGCCTTAATACTTCAGGATCTAATTAAGATGTGTTTGGATGTTGCTATCTTTCTTTTTTAGCCTCTTTTAATCATCAGGAACCTCCTACCTACCCGAATACCCCCATTCCTTTTTTTCTTGGTATTAATATTAACCTTTAAGTCCAGGCCAGTTGTTCCATAGTTGTGCAACATTCTGGATGTGTCTGTTTCCTCCTGTTTAGATTCAGGTTAGACATTTTTGGCAAGTGTATCTCCTGTGTGATGAGGTGTGCTTCTTATTGGATAATATCAGCATGGCTCACTAGTGCAATGCTACGTTTGGTCACTTGATTAAGGTGGTGATTCCGCTGTAAAGGGACCCTTTAACCTTTATAGTTAGTAAGTAATCTGTGACACGAAGTCCAATCACCTTGAATAAATTATTTAAAATACCTCTACCATCTCCTCTCCTATCCATCCTCCTCTGGTTTTAGCCTGTATACCCCGACAATGGCTTTAGCAAGGTCACCACTGCCCATGCAGGTGCCCAAATCAAGAAGCATTTTCATGTTCCCATTCTTGAACCCTCAGCAGGACTGGATGGTGATGCTAAGGCCCTTCCTTGAGGTCAGCATCTTGGTCTTATTTGTGTCAGTACTCTGGGGACCAGCTCAGTATCTGGCACCCAGAAGGTGCTACAGAAATCTTTGCAGAATGACAACATATGTTGAGAGGAAATCAGGATTAAGAAAAGGTCTGGCCTGACTCCTAGCTCTGCTACTTTCCACAAAAAGAAAAGGTTCATCTATATCAGTGGTTTTTAAACTTGGAAAAATTCTAATATTAGAGGTGTTCTTTAAACAGGATCTTCATTCAGAAGCCAAGGAGGGAAACTGATAAAAAGGGAGCTGCTTTTATGGAAATAGGCAGGCAAGGCCAAACGATGTGCCTCCCTAGTGTGGGGGCTTGGGGAAGGATCAGAGGGGCTCAGGAGGAAGGAAAATGGCAACATTCTGGTGGGCTATAACTGCAGGCAGGGAATTGGTACTGTCATCTGCAGTGTGGGATTTCAACAGTGAAAGGAGCAGCTGGGGAACTGAGTCTGGTCTGGTCAGGCGTGGGCCTGCTGCCCGTGGAGAGGGAAACAAGTCATGCCAGGAAAGCTGGTGCTGAGCGGGTGCAGGGGCGAGGCGGGAAGTCAGGCATTAGCACTGCCCTTTCTCTGTGGCGGTTTCCTCCTCTGAAGTCCTTTGTCCTTTGAAAGCTCTTTGATTCTTTCTCTCCATTATTTCCGTGTTCCTCCTTTAGTGTTCCTCCTGGGAGGGGAGCTCATCAGTGGATGAGGAGCGGAGTTAGCAGAGGCCTCCCATGCTCTGAGAGGCCCAGGGCCATTCTGTGGAGGGATTCGATGACCTGAGAAGCCTGACCATTGTTCAGGCCTTAAAGGGCCACTGCCTCTTATCATTAACCCTCCTCGGGACAAAGGCCATCACCAGCTCAGACAAATAAGCTGCTTAGCCAGACCTCATGCATCATCTTGTCACCCACACAGGGCCAAACAGGAGCATCTGAAAAGAGCCGAGGGCTAGAGTACAACTCAGCGGTTTCCATTCAGGGCCCTTCTGCCGGGAGTCGGGGATGGCCACCAACTTGTGTGTGTGGCCTCATCCTCTGTGCAGGAGGGTGGGGTGCGGGGGAAAGAAATCTCTGGTCTGCTTTGGAAGTTCTCTCAGACCCTATGGCTTCCTGAGGGTCGTCAAGAAAGGAGGGTGATGGTTGTTGATAAGTGAGGCCGCCTGGTTGGCTAAGGAGAGACAGAAGGGCCAAGCACACCTGGGATCCAAAATGCACTTGCGATCTGTGTGACCTTGAGCAAGTTACTTTTCTGAGGCTCAGTTCAATAAATAACAATGATAATAATAATAATAGAAATTTCCACTTATTAAGACTTTCCAATAACCAGGTACTTTGCTAAGCACTTGAGTTACATTATTTCACACTGAATTCTAACAGTGCCCACAAAGTAGGTATTATTATCCCACATACACATGAGGAGAAAACTGAAACTCAGAGGTTGCTTCATTTGCTAAAGATCACAGCTAATAACAATGGAGCCAAAATTCAAAGCCACACTTTTAACTGTCCTGCTGTAGAGCCTCCCAGCTGTGCAGATGCAATGGGTGGGAAAGGTGAAGGGTCCTCGGTGCTCAGTAAGGGGGACTCACGCTTCTGTTCTGCAATCCCAGATTGATCAGGCCCTCCTTGGCTCCTAAGGCAAGCCCCCCTCCAATGAGCTTTGTAGTATGTTGGGTGCACAGCAGCATACCTGCCCTCAGGCCATGCTGCTCACTCTCTCCCCACTGGCAAACACCAGGATAATGGAGCCAGCAAAAGGGCTGCTCTCTGAGAGCGGAGAGGGCTGGAGCTGGGTGGAGGGTGGGCTGTAAAGCCAGGTCCCTGCTACACCAGCACTGCCTTCCCTGCTGGCCCTGCAGTGAACCACAGTGCTTGCTTCACGCGTGCCCGATGCACATGGGTGCACACAGAGGGCACAGATGAGGTCTGACCGCAGCCCCTCTCCAGCAAAGGACCCCACACTGAGCACACACCAGGAAAAGTCTGCTAATGAACGGATGGATGAATGGACGAATGAAGAGTGTTGGAGGAAATAAACATTTCCAGACTCCACAGTTAGGCTGGGAGCATTCGGTTGCACACAAACAACTGATGTGCAAAGCACAAACATCTAGGCTCATACTTATACTACAGCCTTCATCTTATGCTGCTCAGGTTGCCATAACAAAATTCCATAGGCCGGGTGTTTTCAATAACAAATTTATTGTTTTATAGTTTTAAAGGCTGAAAAGTCTAAGATCAAGGTTGTGACAGGCGTTGGTTTCTGGTGAGAGCTCTCTTCCGGGTTGGAAGACACCTGCCTTATTGCTGTGTCCTCACTTGGAGGAGTGAGAGAATCTTGGAGTCTCTGACTCTTTTAGAAGAACAACCAGTTCTATCAGATCAAGACTCTACCCTTACGACTTTTATTTAACCTTCATCACCCCCTTAAAGGCCCTATCTCCAATACGCACATGAGGTTAGGGTTTTAACATCTGCTTTTGTGGACGGACACAATTCGGTCCACCAAAGTCCTACAGACCCATAACACTAAAGGTGACTTTGGGACAGAGCCTGAATAGGAAAACTCACCTGTGGTCCTCGGGAGTTGGCCTCTTTGTCCATGAGGGTCCCCTGAACTTCCAGTCTGCACTCTACATACCCTGGCATGTTCCCCTAGCTTGTTTCCCTCATTGATGCCTGCTTTACAGCAGAGTTGTGTAGGTGTGTGTCTGTCTCCCTGCCAGACAAGGGGCGAGCCAACTCCTTTCTGTTCTCCATGGGCCCTGGCACACAGTAGGTCCTTAATATAATTTGCTGAGTTGAATTGGTTCTGCAGGATAAGCAAGTCTCATGGTTTCCCCATATCACTGCAAATCAGAAAGACTTTCCCTCATTCTCATTCTAAACTAATGAGGTTCAGAATCCTTTGCTTTGAACATCAGCAAATGTCAGCACTGTGTTGAGTCTGCACCAAAGCGAACAGCTAGAGAGAGTTGAGGCCCCTCCAAAGAAGGGCTGGCTGCCCTGTGGAGGAGTCAGGACTTAGCTGCCAGCAGCAGGGAACCTAGAGAGGGCACAGGCAGGAGCTCTGTGAGCGGGATCACAGGGATGGATTAAAGGGAGAGATGGGGGGCAGAGGCTAGAGAGGCGCTGCTGCAGTGGTCTGGGGAAAGAAGACATAGTGGGAAATGTTTTGGCTCAGGGGAGCAGAATTTTGCAAAATTAGCAGATAAGTAGGGGGCATCTTAACTTTCTTTCCCCCCCTCCCCGAATGACAGCAGACAGGTGATTATAACATTAGTCTTTATCAAATTACCTCCTCACCTCCTGAAAGTGTTCTGTTTCTTTTTTTGGCCAAGGGGAGACCAGTGAACATTGAGCATCTGTTTTGATCTTAGTGTCTTAGGCATTATCCCACTGAAACACCTGACAGACTGTTATTATTATTATTATTACCTTTTGAATTTGGAGACAGGAGCTTGCTGTTTTCCATGCCGGAGTGCAGTGAACTCCCAGGCTCGAGGTATCCTGCCTCAGCCTCCCGAGTAGCTGAGACTAAAATTATGTACCATCACATTTGGCTAATTTCTTTATTTTTATATTTTTTAGAGATATGGTCTCACTATTTTGCTAAGGTTGGTCTTGAACTCCTGGTGTCAAAAGACCCTCTTGCATCAGCCTCCTGAGCTTCTGGGATTACAGGTGTGAGCAACTGTGTCCAGCTTCCCCAGACTGCTATTCTTACTCCCTTCTATGATGGGCCACTGGGTGAGATAGGTAAGCTTGGTGAGGTCACCCAGGTAAAGGGGAGGAGAACTTGGTTCACATCAGGTGAGTATTTCCTGAGAGTCTCCACTGGGGCAACCCAGGAGAGGTTTTCTTTTTTTTGAGACAGAGCCTCAAGCTGTCACCCTGGATAGAGTGCCATGGCATCACAGCTCACAGCAATCTCCAATTCCTGGGCTCAAGCGAGTCTCTTGCCTCCGCCTCCCAAGTAGCTGGGACTACAGGTGCCCGCCACAACGCCCGGCCATTTTTTTTTGTTTTTTTGGTTGCAGCCGTCATTGTTGTTTGGCAGGCTCGGGCTGAATTTGAACCCGCCAGCTCAGGTGTACGTGGCTGGCACCTTAGCCGGTTGAGCCACAGGCGCCGAGCCCAGGAGAGGTTTTTGGAAGTACTGTTATTGTTAGCTGGTTCCCAGAGTTATTTATAGAAACACGATCCACCAGGAGAGAGGGAGTGGAGTACAAATGAATTACCAGTCATTTTCCTTTCTTTTCAACTCCAAGCCAGCAGGAAAAAGCATCACAGCATTCATCTGGCACCAAACATCAACGCCCTGTTGCTGGAACTGTAGAGAATGGCAGTTCAGGGGCCCTAGCAAAGAAGGATCTGAGGCTATTTCAAAGACCCCAGGCTATGTTTGTTTAGCTGCTGCCTTGGGCTGACTCCCCTACCCTAAATCTTTGGAAATCACCCAGGAGGAGTAGGGGGCCTGAAGCTCAGGACTCCCAGGCAGAGCTGTTAATTGCTGGGGCTTCTCTAAGCCAGGAGGGGTAAGAATGTAGCAATCAGTCTTCCCTCCAGAGATATCAGGCCAAAACTTCTGGGTTCCAAAAGGGGCATAAGGAAAGAACTTTCATTGGGCACCTGTTATGCAGCACTGTGCTAGAAGCCTTGCCCACATTTTTCACTTATACGACAATAGGCGAAGTAAAGTAGGCCCTCCACAACTGTGGGTTCCACCAATGGCAGATGAAAAATATTCAGAAAAAAATCCAATACAATAATAAATAATAATACAAAGACAATACAGTACAACAACTATTTGTATAGCATTGGCATTATAAGTCATCTAGAGATGATTCAAATCACACAGAAGATGTGCATAGGTTATACGTCAATTCTGTGTCATTTTATATTAGGGACTTGAGTATCCTTGAATTTTGGTATCTGTCGGCAGGTCCTGACACCAGTCCCTAGAGGATACCGAGAGATGACTGTACTATTAAAACTGGCATGGACTTCTGAGGCTCCTGCTTCTCCATTTCTCAGAGGAGGACACTGAGGCTCAGAGAGGTTAAGCAGATTGCCCGTGACTGCAGAGCACAGCAAGGACCTGTAGGCGTCCATGACCAACCTTCCCCACCACTGCTCCACATTATGTCCCTTCTGTTTTTTTTTTCTGGCCTTCATCCTTTTAGGTCTTGTAAAGCACAGGGAATGTTTCTTTAGTTGTTTAATCTCAAACACCTACATAAATAATGGCAGTTCAGAAGGAGAGGGAGGAGAGGAAGGTAGGGGGAGGGTGAAGAGAAAGCTACATAGTTTCCTGGTCCAGATCAGGAGCCATCAACCAGTAATGGGGGGTGCAACTGAGCTCAAAGCACCCAGCTCAGACCTGATGACAGGGCGGAGGGCAGGAGGCTGCAAAGGGGAGGGGGGAACAGATGGCTCCGAAAAGACAACGCGCAAGAAAAGAAAGAAGGATGAGTTCTGGGAGGAGCAAGAGATGTTTATTCTCAAAGCGGGCAGGCTATGGGGGGTAGCATTAAAATCCTAGGCACGCTGGAAAAAGCTATAGAGCTGTGTACCTATGGACGTGATTTTAGATGATAAACCGTGAGAATGGCAAGTCACGTTCAGGACGGCGCCCATATCCTTTCAGCCCTTTGGCTGATGTTGAAGAGGAAGTCACAGTTTGGCAGTGGTGTGTTTTTAACATTTAACACTCGCCAATGTCCCTGCTTAACAAAGGGAAGCGAATCTCTGCTAGGTGTCCTCGAGCAGGCATTCTCTCACCAGGCTAGGGTAACCTGCTTTCACAGTATTTATTTTTACAGTTACCTCCTATTTATAGCAAGTCATACACTTGCCATATGGCAAGCGAATTACAGCAGTAATAGACAATTTCCTTTTGAAATAAAAAAAATTCACTTAAGTAAAAAAAGTTTGGAAAAGGCAACAGTTTAAAGGAACCTAACTAACTGTGTAGGCGGGCATGCCGCTGTGGCACAGATTATGACAGTGACACAGAAATGAGTAAGATTTGGCAAAGTTGATTTCATCCAGTTCTCTCACTGCCCAGACTAGGAAGCTGAGGGACCAAAGGACGAGGTTCTCGCAAGGTTAGAGGCAGAGCTCGGGTCAGGCCCAGGCTGCCACACCAGCAGGTGTCCCTGGTGCCTCTTTTCCAGGTCAGGCTTATGGCTGGAAAGCTGGGCTTATAGGATGGTGTGGGCTGCATGGGTTGGACTGACCATCCATGGACAGATCCCAAACTCCACAGTGGTTCATAGCTGTGCAGCCCACAGGCTGCTCTGAGTGTGCCAGGTCTGTTTCCTCCAGTGTACACGCTGCTGTGCTCACAGCTTCCTCCACACTTTCCCAACCTCACAGGACTATTCAGTGGGTCCAGTGAGAGGATGGAGAAGAATGAGCTTCAGGAATGAGAGGCCCATACAAGTTGTAGCTATGATAACCTCCCCAACTCTCTTTGGCCTCCTTCAGTCACCTTTTCAACTGTCAGGACGCTGAAGTGTCAGGAGATGTTTTAAAATATGGTCTGGTGTTCACGAGGGCTTCACAGAGCAGGCCACTAACATTGCCACGGGGACGCAAACCAGGCTTAGTTTCCAGTTGGAAAAAACCTGGGCACATAGCTATGTACTTTCCTTGGGGGAGGGGGTGGTGGTCTAGGAATTCCTAGATCCATTCAAGCCGTACAGGAAAAATGTTATTTTTGTACCTTTTAATACAACGGTATTAGGGGAAATTAGTGGAAAAGGAACTGCAAAGAGTCTACAATTGTGTCACATGAGTGACTAATTAGAGGCCCTGGTTCTCCCAAGACATTCAGTTACATTAATTCAACGTATGACCTGTTTATTTTGCGAGGTCAGGAAGAAGCCTTACCTCCTAGAAAGCCAACATGGCAATTAAATTAGAGTCACCAGAGCTTGCCCTAGGTAATGTATGAAAAAGGGTTTTGTACACTATATATAAACAGAAGTGACCTCCTTGGGGTTGTCACCACTGCCCCCAATTAGGGGGCATAATCATCCGCCCTAGTGGGCAGCTGCAGGTGCGGGCTGGCCTAGTTAAGGGAGGCACCTGGGAGAGTAGAAGGGCACAGGCATTGGGGGCTCTCTGCACTCGGGCAAGTCACCTCATCTGTGTCAATCTCCACAGGGTATCATGTCTGTGGCTCAGGGCCTATTCCGAGGATGGTGCTTGTGCATATGTGGGGAAGGAGTGCTGCTAGGAAAGAAGAAGGAAACCGACTTTGTTGCAGTTTTGGAGTTTAGCTCCTACACATGCCAGGCACTGCCCTCAGCACTGAAGATACAGCATGGACAAGGCCTTCCTCAAGGAACTTAGAGCTGTGCAAGGAAAGCAGACTGCGCAGGAAGAAGAAGTGTAGACAGAAGACAGGGGGGCATCAAAGAAGGGGCTGCACACAGGAGGGGCCAGCAGGGAAGGCTCTTTGAGAAGTGACCACTTACCTCTTTCCTCCTGAACTCCCAGGCCTGAGAGCCAGGCAGCCACGGTGCCGGCCTCCTGCACTCTCCTCGTGCTGCAGAGGGGCAAACAGCAAGCGTGTCTACACAGTTTCGAGTTATCTAGCTGTCTCTAAAACCAGACGTGAGTTACGAATCTTTCTGGGCTCTTGTTCCCCCATTAAAAAAAAAAAAAAAAAAAAAAAGGCAGAACCGGGCATGGTGGTTCACGCCTATAATCCCAGCATTCTGCTAGCACTCTGGGAGGCCAAGGTGGGTGGATTGCCTGAGCTCAGGACTTTGATACCAGCCTGAGCAAGAAGGAGACCCCACATGTACCAAAAATAGAAAAACTGGATGTTGTGGCAGGGGCCTGTTGTCCCATAGCCCCAGCTATCCGGGAGCCTGAGGCATGAGGAACTCTTGAGCCTAAGAGTTTGAGGTTGCTGTGGTGAGCTATGACACTACCATACTCTACCCAGGGCAACAAAGTGAAACTCCTATCTCAAAAACAAAACAAAACAAAAAAAGGTACAATTCAGGATCACCATCTATATGCTAAAACCCAAAAACTCTGAGACCACAGTTTTATCAAAACTTATTTGGTGGCAAAATCTGACCTGAATTGACATGACACTGGGAGTCTTTTTAAAATCCCACTAGTGTTAACTATTTATAATTCTACTGCAGAAAGAGTGATGTATTCGATTACTAGGGGAGTGTTAGGAAAAATACAGAATATATATGTACTCTATTTTCTTTCTGAATTCTGAAATGCATTTGATTATAAAAGTTTCATTTAAAGAATTTTGATCTGATAAAAATACCTATTTTTAAGAGTTTCTCTGCTTAAAATACCTTCACCCTTCAGTCTCTGGGAAATATCTACAAACATTTAAAATGTCTTTCTGAATGAATGAAGAAAGAAATCAATTTGTCTCACAACCAAGAGTTAGGTATTGAACTCCACTTAGATGGTGTAATAAGAATTTATTTACCAACAAGGGTCTTTTGATGTAAGAGAGTTAAGTGATGAGCAATATTGCCTGAAAACTTTACACAACCCAATGTCCTTTATCCTTGAAACTCAGTAAATAAGCACACTCAAGTAACCTCAGTTTGCACCAAACAACAAGAATAAGTTCCATAAAATTCGTAGTGAAAGGAGACAAAAATCTCCCTGGACAAATTCTTTTCAATAGTGAGAAACAGACACAATCTTTGCCTTCTGATTTCACAAACTGACTTAAAAGGACCCCAGCAGACTCCCCCAGGGACTCTGGATATGTTCTAAATGAAGTTGAATTTTTTGTTTTGTTTTAAAAAAACACTTTTAGAAGGAGCTTGCATACATAGCAGTGTTTCCCATTTAGAAAGAAAAATAAACACTCCTCCGCTGGGTTGGAAGTCAAAACAAAATAATCCCAGCTGCTTAAGACCCGAGAAAGTTAATGAAACTGCCAAACAACAGTGATTCTGACCAGTGAGCAATTTGCAAGGCAAGGCAGGAAAGGCATAGTGCTGAAAAAAAGAAAATAGACATCCCAAGCTGGCAACCAGGGGTTGGCTCTTAGGGAGCTGCACCCAAGTTTAACCTCTACGCCATCTTGTCTGATTTATCTTGAAAGTCCTACAGTCCTCACAAAAACAAAACTGAAAGATTTTATGGTGTGGGATCAGACAGACCTGGGGCTCAAATCTGGCTCTATCACTTACACCTTGTGTGATTTAGAGGAATTTATTAACTTCTCTGGACCTTAGCTCCAAGGAAGCCAACATGGCCTATGTCGCAGGGGAGACCAACGATTATGGAGAGATCAAATGCCTCTGTAGTAAGAGTTGCTTCACAAAGGTCCGTGAGGAGACTAACAGGAATCCATCAACTTGGCATTCTTTTCAAATCAGTTTGCTTTGGTGGAATTCCTCTTATTATCTCCACCCTCTTATTAAAGAGAGAAGACAGAAATTTAAAAAAGAAAGAAAATAGGGGCTTTGGAGCCAAGCAGGCTTAGATCTGAATCCTTAACATGCCCCTTAAGAATAGTGAGCAATGGGCAAGTCACTGCTCCTCAGGTTTCCTGAACGGTGAATTGGACGTAAATTGAAGCTCAAGTGAGATAGTGCATGTAAAGAAGAGACTCACACAGAAGGTACTCATGAAATGAAGTTCTCCCACACACCCCTACCTTCTAACCTAGAAACTGACAGCCTTCCTGAGCTGTTTCTTCCCTGACCCTCTTAAGTATTAACCCCTAAGTTTTAAAGCCTCTTCCCCTTAGAATTTAGATAGAAGCAATTCAGGATACATTTGATATTTATTCCGAAAACCTTCCGTGGGGTAGGAACAAACACCTACTTAATCCTAACCACTTTCTTTGCTTCTCAACTGTGACCAGTTGATATTTTAGTGAAAGCTTTCTTCATATATATCAGTGTTTTGTGGAAGCTTACCCATGGTGGGGTTTTGATAACAGAAAGAGCTACTTCCCTTGTTTTCTTCTCCTCAGGGATAGTGAGCTGTTCCGGGATGCCCTATGCGTTCTCTCTGCACTTTGCATGGGGATTTTATAATAGCAGGGCAGTTCTGAGGCTTGGCAAACCTGGGATCATAGCCTTAGGCTGGAGTTGACACAGCTGTGGGCAGAGGGCCTCTAGGGGAGATGCAAAAGAGCCAGCCCAAGCTCCTGCGAGGGGGTAAGGCCTCATTTTCAGCCTTTAGGAGCCAGAGAGGCATCCTTTGTCATTTAAAATACATTCTGAATTAAGTCCTGAGGTGTGCGCGCCCTAAGGCAATTGCTTTGTTTAGGGGGGTCTAGAAAGGCTGGGGGTAGGGGTGGAGGATGGAGATAGAGAAGGGAGATAGGGAAGCTTTATCAGCTTTATAATTTTTAAATTCTATGACAAACCAGGAAGCTTTTCACCATTTTACAGACAGAGCAACTGATATCTGAGAGGTTAGGAACCCTGCCAGAGTAGCACATTTAAGATCCAATATCTCCCTTGACTTTATAGCCATTTCTCTCTCTGCTACCCTGTGGTCCTTAAGTTTGTATTGCTTGCTCATTGGTTCATTCATTCAGTTATTAAATGAACACTAAATAAAAAGTATCTGAAAGGCCCTGCACCAAAATGTTTGAAGTGGTTTTCTCTGGGAAGAAGGATTACAAGAGAACTGAAAGTTTTACTTAGTGTATTATGTGAATGTTAACAAGCACTGTTACTTTTATGATTGGCAAAAGCTATAAGGATAATCCCATTAAAATAATTTTACTTTTTTAAAAAAAAAAGTCAAACAAAACCCTAAAAACATTTATTGGGTCCACTACACAGCAGGGCTCTCTCCTCTTCATTCGACAGGACTAGGTCCCTGCCAGGACCAGCAGGTCCTTTGGCTAATAGATCCTTGGTGTGGGACTGCAAGGGACAGGAAGGTGGCAGGCAGGCTCAGGCCATGGGTGAGACTCACTGGGTTCTTTCATGACCCCAACAGTCAGAGGAATAGGCTTGTAAGGACCCAGACGCTCCCTTCAGGCATAGGTTATGTTTATTAACATTTAGAGAGACATTCAGAGGCAAGATCTTGGGGAAGGAATCCAAAGTGTCTCAGGGTCCCCTGGGGAAGCAGGAGCACAGAGAAGCAGGGTTGAGCACAGCTGGAGGCCAAAGTCTTCCCTCTTCCCTGCACATCAATAATGCAATAATGCCATCAGTTTGCCCCAGAATTCACAACAAAGTGATTGCTCTTGTTCAGGTAATTAGCAAAGGGAGAGATTAAGGACTTTAATCTCTGGCCTTCTCTTTTACCTGCAAGGCTTATTTCTCAGAAACAAAAAACATTATATATAAAAAATACGAAAAATAGAAACATACATGGTGGATACTTGTGTGAACAGCCTATATGTGTACACACACACATATACATAACACACACACACACACACACACACACACATATATATATTTTTTCCCCCTTTCCCTGTAAGCTTGAGAAGGTAATTGGCCGGGGAAAACTCTATCAGCAGCACACGACACCCATAAAATCAGAGTACCATAGAGATTGCTCCATCACTAGCAAGATGAGGAAACTGAGGCCTGGAGAGGGAGAGTGATTTGCCAAGGACGAATCTCTAGGGAGCCACAGGTTGGAGCTAGTACCCATGTCTCCTCACTCCCAGCCCAGGGGTCCTGTCTCTGTGCATCATGGCACACCTAAAAGGTACAGAGGAGCAGTGACACTGAACCACCAAAGGAATGACGCCACCCTTGGGGAGCAGAGGGAAAAGACCTTGAAGGATGGTTTAAATGTAGGGCCCAAAACCCTATCAGAAGAGAATCATCAGGGCCAAAGATCTCAATGATTTCTAAGAAAGCAGAGGCTGGGAAAGAGGCTGGGTGATGACCACCCTTCTTTGTCATCTTGTGTGTGTAAGGGGTGCAACCCAGTACCTAGGGGAGCTCAGGTGACTTTCAGCATGTGGCCTTGCATACCCTGCCAAGGTCAATGCCTACTTGCCGCCCAGCTTCCTAGTTTAAAAGAGCTGAGGCAGGCAGGGTTCCCATCTCCCCACCTTGCATTCTTTGTCCATGTTTTCCCTTGGCCCAGAACAGGAATTAATAGTTATTAATCTCCTTCATAATAACCTCTGCCTGGCACCCCTTACTTATTCCTCAGGATCCAGCGAGCACCTCCTGCAGGAGGTATTTCCTAATTCTCTGGGGCAGAGTGGAACCCTCTCCTCAGTCACCTCACACACTAGGTTCCTGCCTCCCTTCCCATTCGCCTACAATAATCTACTCCCAAGAGAGAAGGCATCTGACACTTCTGGCAGAGCTTTCACACGCACTCTCTCTGTCTATCCTCTAGAGCAGTGATTTTCAACCAGTGTGCCACAAAAATTATTCAAGATCATTAATCACTTTTGAAAGACATTCAAAGCACAGTAAATATATTCTTTGTTTACTCTTTTTTTGATCAATATAATTTAAATGTGCTGTGGAAGTTTACATATGGGTTCAAGTGTGCTAGGAGATAAAAAAAGGTTGAAAAACACTGGTCTAGAGGGAGATGGAGGTGACTGTATCAATGAAAGACATTTAGTAAACTCTTTCTCTGTGCCAGGCCTGGTGATGGGCACTCATCAAGCGGTTTGCACTACATAGCCCACTTTACACTTGAGGAAACAAATTTGGAAAGGCGATGCAACTTATCCAAAGTCTCAGCACAATGACATTTATATGTAATTCAAAGCTATCTGATTCCAAAGCCGGTGGACTCTGCCCTATACTTCTTTGAATCTCTGCTTCCATTTTCAGAATCTGGTCTAGAGTTTAGTACCACTCAAGCACTTAGAAATAAATGTTTGCCTAATCAACACACAACATACAGTGGCCTTTTGTGGGAAAACTGTGTCATTTCCTCTCCTCTCCTCCTTACATCAGAAATCTGGGGGCCATTAGGGTGTTCCCAAGGTTACATAATATACACCATCTCCCACCTCTGGAGGTTTGAATCCCTAGCAGGGACTCGAAGTGGACTGGCTTCTGCTGGATGCAGAGAGGGCAGGTACCTTGGCCTAACAGCATCAGATGAGGGGCTGAAACCTGGCCAGCCTGCAGCTCTTCCACCATACTCTTCACACCTCCTCTCCTTAAGAAAGCCAGTGCGTCGTGGGCAGAGCTTCTTATACCCAGGGACACTCGTTGCAGCCAGCATTCAGCCCTGCAGCTGGCTGGGACTCCAGGGCCCTCTGTCTGCTGGCTGTGTGAAAGTCAGAACTTTCAGAGCCAGCGCTGGGCTTAAATTCCCTTTCCCTGGGTTTTTCTCAGTGCAAATGCCCGCACTGTAATATTGGGTCTCCTAGGCAGGGCTGTGAGGAGGGGCCGAGGAAGGAACAAGCGACAGCGCTCGGCACAGTTGGGTCAGGGCTATCATATTTGCACTTTTTTCCCTTTCTGTGTCATCTTTATCTCTGTTCCTTTACCTGCCTCCTTGCTACCTGATGTTCCTGTCTCGTGATGGTGTCTGTCTGTGCATCTCAGTGTAACTGTCTGCTGAATGTCTGTCCCTGGGGTGGGGATGGCAACAGCTCCCGAAGCCCGACTCCCCAGCCCGACTACCCACTGAACCCACCACCCCCGGGCCCCTCCGCTCCTGCAAGTCGGCCAAGCAGGCATCACAAACGCACGGAAGGAAATAAAAAAGCAAACCCACAAAAGTAGGAAGAGAGAGGGACTTACCGTTTGCTGCGACCCCCAGGCTGGCGGAGCCACTTTTAACTAAGAATGAATTAGGGACAAACTCTTCCTCAGAGTCTGAGTCCGGGGTTGGCTGGGCCACACCGTTGCCTAGCAACCGCCTCTGGCTCTCATTGGCCGGAGGCGAGGGGGGCGGGGAGGGGGACTGTTCAATAGGGGTTGATGAAGCGGATGAACAATGCAAGGGAGCACCTGCGAACCACAAAGACAAACACAGACAGAAAAAAATAATGAAAATTGATTTTGAGGCACACGGGGAGGGGGAGGGAACAAAATAAAACACATCAACAGGGGAGGGGGTTCCCAACACTGGGCGATCTACTGCACACGTGGCCTGGGGGTGGAGCTGACAGCGACCCAGGGAAAGTTGGTGTAAACTCCTCTGAACTGCCGGGCCTCTGTGCCAAGAGGGCACCTGGGAAACACACCCGCAGCCTCCCCTGTCCTGCCTGTTCTAGACCTGGAGTCTAGTCCTGATGGGGCTATGTCAGCTGTTAAACAGCTGCCCCTCTCTGAGCCTCAGTGGTCTCCCCAGGCAAATAAGCAGCCGGGACTGGGCGCCCACTGAGCCCTTATGAGCCGGCCATCCTGTGATGTCACCAAACTGAGAAGTTGTCCTTATTAGTGAGACTTTGATGCCATATGCCTGGAACAGGCTGTAGGCCTCATAAATGGTGGAGAGAGGTGGAGAGAATGATTCAGGATTTCCTTCCATGGTATTCTAGGATTTCAACCCACCAATGTTTTCGTTTTCTAAGAATCTCACATTTCATGATCTTAAATTCTGACATTCTCTGCAAACTCCTTGAAAGCAAGAAGTTTAGAAGTTTTGTTCATGTTTCTATGTCTAGAATCTAGCATAATGCCTGGCATTAAAGAAGTATTTGCTGAATAATTGATCCCAGGGTTCTATCATTCTGGGATCCTCAAGTTCTAATAGTCAAAGACAAGAACATTCTATAATTCTAGGACCCTAACATCCTGTGTTCCAAGATTCTATAAGTAAGTCTGATTCCAAGTCTATCATGTCATAGTTCTAAAACCTCAGCTTTCTATGTAGTTCTATGAGCAAACTCCCAACTCTTCAGAAGGAGGGGGTGATAGGTCTGGGACAAGACCTTTCAGCTCAGACAATTTTCAGTCTTATCTGGGGCTGAACTTTCCACACGTGCAGTACATCGTCTACAAGAGAGGGAACATAAGCACAGACATATCAAAGTATACAGTACAAGACGACGCATTCATCGACAGCAAGGGCTGCTTATTTTCACCCATCTTGTCTGATAGAAGGTTTATAACATGATCATATCCATTCAGCTTTTCAAAGAGTCTGAACCTTAGGACAGATGACCAAGTGTGTCATCTTAAGATACAGCAGGCTCTGAGAGGGAGGTGGCACAGAAAACTATTGATTGTTGGGGAAAGGGGAGGGAACATTTTTGTGGTCTGTCAACATGAGAACAGCCCACTCAGTTCACAGCTACCAAATCCTGCAGGATTTTGCAGATTTTGTGACTCTGAAGGTTAACCCCTGAGCCTAACTGTGCATTATAGAGTTGCTGTGTCTGATATTTGGTTGGTTGATATTATAAATTCAGTAAGAACAACTGAGGCAGTGGGAATCAATTACTAAGGTGCAACCTCTGAGTGGCTTTTCCCTCTGTGTTTTGCCTTTTTTACCTAAAAATATGTGGTATGATTCACCTTACACTTTTCCAAACCAGTGTTCCCAATTCACCTTGAGAACCTTTCCTGACACCACTGACCACTCAACTAGAGGGTTGAACATCCTTTCTCTAAATTAACCTTGTCTTTAGTTCTGATATCACATTTACCCAGCTATATTTGTAGTTATCTGTATGTGTTTCTTACATTATAGTATACTGTATATTTTTGGGGTATGATGCATTCTTGGAGTGAGCTTTGGAATCCAACAAAATGGGGGTATACCATATATTTTGGGGGGTACAGTGCATTCTTGGAGTGAGTGAGTCCAACAAAATGGGGGGTGCATCACAGCACAGTGTCCTATTAGTTGTTTGATTTTAGGAAAGTTATTTCCCGTTCCTAATTTTAAGTTGTTTATCCCCCATCCTCAGCCTTTCATAGTTTCCGTGACAACTATGGATACTATATGTGAGTGGGCAACATGCAGGAGCAAGCCAGCCTATGGTCAGTGCTTTCTAAATGTTTCTTAGAATTAACAGTACCACCCCACCAAGAACCCCGTTAATAATTGCCCTTCCCCTGCTGTCCCAGTTTTGAAAAAATTTTTTCCTACCAGGCACATTTTTTAAGCAAATATACATTTATTTCCTCATCTTTTAGTAAGTGGAGACATTCTATAATCGCCAAGATGTGTTTAAGATAACCAGTCCCATGCCATGCCGAACTGTTAGAACTTCAGACAAAAATTAAGAAACATGATATGATGTTCCATGGTGCTTATTATAGCCTCTTCCTGAGTATATCTGCCAAACTTTATGAAATAAATGGTTCCAGAAGTAAGTAAATTGTTCCATCACAAATTTCAGAGACTCTGGGGTGAGAGCAGAGCCCTGTTCACCCAGGCCTCGTACCTGCCTCCTTGTCCTTTCACCCACTCACCTGGACTCTCCTCAGCCCCTCAGGTTGCTCTGAGCATTCCTAACTAACACACTGCTAACGAGGTGCCAGGCCCTTCCTAGGTACATGAAGTCTCCGTGAGGCCCAGAGGTCATGGGAAACATGTCGATTCCCTTCCTCTGTTTCATTGGCAATTTTTCATTTAAGAGGTGTCCAAGGTAGGGTGCACAGAATGATGTCCTTGGATGCAGGAGAATACTTATTTTTTTCAACTCACCCTTTTCCTACTTCCTTTTAGTGTGTGTTTTTACATGTACATAATACACGAGTGCTTGATGCACATGTACACAAACGTGCACAGGAGCAGGGACGGGTCGCACGGAGGACACGGGCTCTGGAGCCAGACTGCCTGCCTTGGGATCCACTTCCACAATTCACTCGCTCAGGGACCTTGGGCAAAGTCCTTCTCCCTTTGTACCTCAATTTCCTCATCTTCAGAGTAGAGATAAAAAGAGCAACTACTCTCTTTTTTGGTTGCTCTGAGAAATAAAAAAGCTAAAATAGGTAAAATGTTGAGAACAGTGTGTGGCAACCAGTAAGCACCTAATAAACATTAGTTGTTGCTATGATAAATAAGTATATAGAAAATAAAGGGGCACTGGCTTTCTTTATCTTTTCTTTTTTATAAAAGTAGTGTACGATCACAAAAGTCTGGCAAACACTGTTTTATTTAACAAATATTTCCTGAACACGCCCCCATTAGGCTGGAAGTTGAGGGAGATACATGTGTGAGAGACCCAGAAGAACTGGTGGGAGGGAAGGGAGAGTGCACGGGCGCTCCAAGCAAGTAGGTGACACGTGTCAGAACAGAATGACAGCCCAGTGCAAGGGGCAGGGCGCTCAGTCGCTGGAGGAATTGAGAAAGGCTTTATGGATTTCTTTTTTTTTTTTTTTTTTGAGACAGAGTCTCCCTATGTCACTCCTGGTAGAGTGCTGTGGTGTCACAGCTCACAGCAACCGCAAACTCTTGGGCTTAGGTGATTCTCTTGCCTCAGCCTCCCAAGTAGCTGGGACTACAGGCTTATGCCAAGTTTTGTTTACACTTTTAGAGATTATATTTTAAAAACTGCAGGAGAAAATAAAATCATAAATGTGAAAATACCTGGCACCTAGTAGGTGGTAAAAGAGATGTTGCTTTTAAACACAAACAAGATTCATGTACTAATATTAGTAGTATAATTTGGTACAAACTGATTTTTAAAACAGAAAGTCTACTTCTATGAATTTTCCTCCCAAATTATTGTGACTTTCCAAAACATTTACTTATAAGGATATTTGTCACCACATCATTTACAATAGGAAAAAATTAAAAACATGTTTAAAAAGGACAAACATCCTTAATGTTAAAAAGCAAATGCCTAATTATGTAAATTAAGGTACATCAACACAATTCTGATATCATACAGACATTATAAGCACTGTTGTGAAAATATTTAGTGATGTGGGAAATAGGATATAAAAAACTATGATGTAAAACTGTATTAAAAGTAATTCTGACTGTTGTTTAAATTATGTATACATGTGCAATCTGTTAAAAAAAAATGTTAATACCAGTTACTTTAGGGTAGCAGAATTTTTTTCTTTATATTTTCCTATATTTTTGATTTCTTTTTCAAGTAACAAATATGACAATGAGATTAAAAAAGAAATGTTACTATTTCATTTTATTTTATTTATTTGTTTTAGAGATAGGGTCTTGCTCCATCACCTGGGCTGGTGTGCAGTGGTGTGATCATATTTTACTACTGGGCTCAAAGTGATCCTCAAACTCCAGAGCTCAAGGGATCCTCTTTCCTCAGCCTCCTGAGTAGCTGAGGACTTAACAAGCTTGAACCAGCAAGGCTAGGCTAATACTTTTATTGATTTATTTTTTGTAGAGATTGGGGGGGGGGGTCTCACTATGTTGCCTAGGCTGGCCTCGAACTCCTGTCCTCAAGCAATCATCCTGTCTCAGCCTTCCAAAGTGCTGGAATTACAGTCATGAGCCCCCATGACTAGCCCAATAAATGTTATTTTAAAAAGAATAAAATACACACACATAAAAGTCAGCCAAGACGACAGCTTCAGCCTTGGGTCCCTAACAGGATGAGTTTGACAGAATTGCAGACTGCCAGGCCTTTTCCAGCCTATTAAATCTTATGGGTTTTACTCACTCAGCCCTAACAACTCCCACTAAGTCAACTTTCCTCAACAGTGGTTATTTTCAGGAGCAAGTTCCAGGCCATCTGTCTCTGTGACTTATGCTGGGAAAATGGCTTTTGGAAAACAGGACACAGTAAATTTCTCAGGCGCTGGTCATTTGATCTCCAGCTCTCCAGAAACTTCACAGGTTTCTCAGGGACTTAAAAACATTTTTTAAAAGCATTTGCTGGGAACAGGGCTCTACTTTCACCTGTCTGCCTGGGGAAGCGTGGTCCCCGGTGTATCCTCTTAATTGAGGACAGAGCCTCTGGTCTTCACGTAGTGATGGCCTCCCAGCTGCTCTGCTTGTGTGACACAGGCACATTCAATGAGGAAATTCACTAATTTTTTTTTCGTATTATAATATCAACTTTGTTGAGATATAATCCACATATCATACAAGTTACCCATGTCAAGTGTATAATTCAATGGTTTTTTAAATTTATTCACAGAGTAGTACAACCATCACTGTCATCACTTTTAGAACATTTTTATCACCCTACATAGAAACCCCACATTCATTAGCAGTCACTCCTCATCGCCTTCCAGACCTCTGTAGCCTTGGACAATCACTAAGCTATTTTCTACGTCTATGGATTTACCTATTCTGAATTTTTCAAAAAATGGAATCATACAATATGTGCTCTTTTATGACTAACTTCTTTCACTTAGCAAAATGTTTTCAAGGTTTATCCATGTTGAAGCAAGGATTATGACTTCGTTTTATTTTATTGCCAAATAACATCGTGTTGTATGGATGTATTGCATTGTGTTTATCCATTTATCAAATTTGGGTTGATTCAAACTTGGGTTGTTTATACTCTTTGGCTATTATTATAATGTCAATAACATCTCTGCAGACATTTGTGGACAAATTTTTGTGTGGAAGCATATTTTCCATTTCTCTTACAGGCCCATGAGAATTGCTGGCTTGTATAGTATCTCTAGATTTAACCTTTTAAGAAATTGCCAGATTATTTTCCCAAGGTGTATCATTTTACATTCCCACTAGCCATGTATGAGGATTCCAATGCTTCCACATCCTCACTAATGATTGTTATTATCTGACTTTTTGATAACAGTCATTCTAGTAAACACTATCTTACTGTGGTTTGATTTACATTTCCTCGATAGTCAATGTTAAGTATCTTTTTCTGTTCTTATTGGTTGTTGTATATCTTCTTTGGAAAAATATCTATGGAGATCCTTTGCCCATTTTTTAATTGAGTTATCTTTTTATTACTGAGTTGTAGACATTGATTTTTTTTCCTGCAAATATTTGTTTTGTGGGTTAGCTGTCAGACACTATTCTAAGCACCACTGATAGGCAAAGAAGACAAAGGATTGCCCTCTGAAGCTTACATTCCAGTGGAGTAGAAAATCAACAAACAAGGAAGCAAATAACTATATAGAACAAGAGCAAGTGGTGATAAATGCTACAAAGAAAAGTCAAGTTGGTATGGGGCTAGGAGGGGTGGGATTTTAGATAGGATGGTCAGGGAAGGCCTATCTGAGGAGGTGACATTTAAGTAGAGACCTGAAGTAAAGGACTGAGTTAAGCAAACTTCTGGGGAAGAGCTTTCCAGGCAACGGGGCCCCACAATTGCAAATTCCCTACAGCAGGTCCAAGTTCATCTGAAGGACAGTAAGAACGCTAGCAGAGATGGAGGAGCTTAACAAGGAGGTAAGTGCTAGGGAAAGAGCCTTGAGATGTTGCCAGGGTCCAGTTTATAGATGCGCATATACTGTGGACTAAAGAGTAGTATGCCTGTGTGTTCTTAACATGAGCTCTTAGAGAATGGGGACTGGTCATATTCATCTTAAGACATCTGTGGCCCACACAGTAATCCACATTCACTGGATACTCACTACGTATTAGGATCTCCTTTAACTTACTGAGCTCCTACTAAAAACCATACTTACATGTGAATAATATTTACTCTGTAGTTTACCCAGAGTTTTCACATCCCTTGATCTCATTTGATTCTTTACCACATCCATGTGGGGTAACGGCCATCACCCCTGTTTTATAGATAGAGAAACTAATGCTAGAACAGGTGATATGACTTATTTGGGGACACAAAACTGGTAAGCAGCTAAGTGGGGCTCCCAGCCAGGGAAGAGGCAACAAGTAGATCTGGATTAAAAATCTGATTATTGTGATTTCAGACAGTTTGCTTCATCTTTTACAGCATGGGATTCTCAGGGTGTAGGTCTATTTTTGAAGGGTCCTGTACAGAGTAAACACAGAAAAGCATGCGTGTCTGGGGCCTAGCATGGGTTTGGCATACAGCAGGTGCTCAATAGTGGTAGCTTTCCCATCTATTTACATTGTTAACCCCAGCCAGCCTCTCTGTGCAAGGCCCTGATGGGTCACTGGTGACAAATAACTAAGGCCTGCCCTTCCCCAGGAGAGGGTTAGCCTCATGGGTGAGGAGGTAGAAATGCCTGGCTTTGACCTGAGAGAAGGGGAGGAGCTGTGGGGGTGGTATTGGGCTAGAAGGTGGGGAGCATGTGGGAGACCACCTGAGCCCCAGTGTCAGCTACAACGCCAGGTTTCTCACAGGTTCTAACATTGTCCAGGAGTTATCTCCCAGCGGGTTTGAGACTCATTTGTCTAAGCCTCTGGAGGCTCAAATTGGACCAGATGCACAGGCCACTTTCCTTGGGATGTCAGGGAGAGGGAAGGCACAAAGCAAGCTGGATTATCTCTGACTGTCGAAATCTGCCAGCATGACCAAGGAGCCCCTGAAATGTGCAGCAGGCCTTGGACAAACCATGGTCACAGAGCACTCTTTCAACAGAGAGGCTCGGGCTTAGCACTTTTGCACCGAAATTGATTAAGAAAGCACTTCCAAATAGCTGTTTAAAGTCATTTATTATTTCTGGGGAGAGACATACATACCGACACATACACGTATATGTACATACATATACATACACATACACACACACACACACACACATATATATGAAGAATAACCCCCCCTCCCTTACCCACTCAATTTACACAACAGCCGAAGTCCAGGCCCCAGACCAAGGAAGAGCACCACCTGATTGTCAAGCCTTGTGCTCAGATACTGTAGGGACAAGGGAAGTATTAGGTACAGAGACAGGGAGCTATAGAGCTGCAGGAGGGGAGGGGGTATGGATATTAATTTGTAGCTACTAGGTGTTCAACATGGTAGAATACCCTTGATAAAAATATCTCAGTCTACCCTCATGGCCCCTGAAAGGATCTCTCCAGCTGACAGACACTGAATTTGAGGTTCTAGTGGGTGACCTACTCTGGACCTTGCTCTGTTTGACCCTAAGGCCACACTCCTACACTCTTCCCACTAACATAACCTGAATAAATAATAGTAATAAACATAAGAATGTACATTTTTAAATTTATGACTTAACTTTCTTGATCATTCATTAGCCTCAAGAAGAGGACAGTATTGTTCAAAGTTAAGCTCCTTGCTCAGAGCCACAGAACTAGTATGGAGCTGGGCTTTCCAGCCAGGCCACCTGAGCCCTAGCAAGAGTTCCTTCCAGGGCCCCCCTCTATCTTTCAAAGTATCTCAGAGTGGGAGTCAGGGATTGGGTGACCAATGAACCAGGCAAAAACTAAACAGTGGGGAAAAAGCAAAACATAGAAAACAAAGCCACGGCAATGCATTTATCATCATATGTGGAATTTTTGACTATCTATTATATTTCTATAAAAAGTCTTTAAAAATAACAGAAAGCTGTGCAGTATAAATATAAGCATATAGTGAGAGGCATTTTCCTCAAATAGCTTTCCCAAGTAAATGCCCTGATTCGAAACAGCTTTCCGGAGCTTGCTTGCTGTGCCAAAGCCTGTTCGATTTCTATAAGGATTCATGAAACTGTTTCGGGGAAAGCACAAACATAATAAAGGCCAAGAGTTCTAGATATTCTAGAGTAGCTGGGGGGAAGAGTGAACAGGTCAAAAAATGGGTGCCCAAATCAGCCCGAGGGACTGGGTCTCACCTAGGCTGTGAACTTCCCCAAAGGTAGCTTCTCCAAGCAAGGGCCCTTCAGGAGGCTTTAGGCCCAAGAGTTATGTACAGAAGAAAAACAGACACTCTGAAAAATGACAACCTGCTCAGAAAGGAGCTGTTGAGAGGATAGGAAAAGGGAAAGGAGTACACATCTGCCAAACACTGTCTTTGTGTGTGGCACTGTGCAAAGCATGGAGCACTTCACATGCCCTTCCCATGACCTTCTCAGTGACAATCATTCTCTCAACAAGTATGACTCGAAATTTAGTGGAAGACAGAAATTCACTGGCTCCTAGTTCCGGAGGCTAGACATCCACAAATTAAGGTGTTGCAGGGCCAACACTCCCTCTGAAACCTGGAAATCCTTCCTTGCCTCGTCCTAGATTTTGATGGGCTGCTGACTATCATCTTTGGCTTTCCTTGACTTGAAACTGCATAATTCCAAAGGAATTCCGTAATCCTTGCCTTAGTTGTCACCCAGCATTCTCCTCCATCTCTGTGTCTTCCTTCACATGGCTGTCTTCCTGTAACAACACCCATCATACCCTACTCCAGTATGAACTCATTTTAAATAATTATATCTGCAATCCTATTACCAAATAATGTCACATTCTGTGGTGCTGGGGGTTAGGATCTCAACATACCTGTTTTCAGGGGGACACAACTCAACCCCCAGCACGGTCCTTGGGAATTTATAGTATAGAGCTTACAGATGAGTGAGTTGAGGCATAGGGAGGCCAACTGACTTGCACAAGAGCTACAAATAGGTAGGTAGGCAATTGCAAATCTCTGTCTGATTCCAGAGCACATATTCTTCTGTCAGCCAGATCACCCTGTCTTGCTGCATGGATCAGCAGGTGGTCATTCACATAAAAGGAGCTTTTGCATGTATGATCACATTTAGTCCTATAACACCTCTGTAAGATAGGTATTGTTCTCATTTTACTGATAAACAAAATGAGCTCCAGAAAGACAGGCCAGTCAACTCAAAGAGGAGGAGCAAGAATGAACCCAAATGGATAGACTCTCTACCTATCCTTTCTGCACATGCCCCAAGGAGATCAATGGCACTGTGGTGGGGGAACTGGATGCCAGAATGGAGCCGGAAATCAACAAAACTAGCTAATGAAAAGGCCCCAGGCCCAAGGCTTCCTGAGAAGACTTGTTGCCCTAATGGAGGGCACTGGATAACAAATAATAATAAAGATTTCACTGTTTTTATTTCTTTTAACCAAAAAGGCTCATCTGGAGAGGGAAGAGTCCATATTGTAGAGGTTAAAAGGCAGGTGCTTGCAGGGCAGGAAATGCAGTAGGATGTTCCTGTGTGCCATGGAGTGCAGTGGTCTGTGAGGTGGGGAGGGGTGACTGGGTCTGTGGTCTGTGTGATTTGTCACAGGTCCCTGGGCTAGTCAGAGGAGGGGAGTGCCACCATGGGGGAAGAAGGCCAAGCATCCTTCTGGAAAATCCTGCCTACTCAGTTCTTAGTGATCCCAAGGGCAGCCTCCAACAAACACCCCCAACAGTGATTATAGAGGGGAGTCAGATGGGGTCCCCCACCTGCTTTTGCAAAGTTCTGTTTAGTGGCTTGAGCAAACCCAGAGTATGTAATTACCCCACAACGCTGTGGGAGCGGGAAGCACAAAGAGCAGGGCTTGGGGTTCAGTGGCCCCTCCCTAGAGGAAGTTTGAGCAGAAAGTAAAGGTGAATTAGGAGCTGGCCAGGTGACAGAGGCATTGTGGACACCCATGTGTGTGTTGTGTGTGTGTATGGGCGTGGGCTGGTTAGAGTGTCCCAGGTAGAGAGAATGGCATGTTCCAAGCTAAAGGCAAGAAAGAGCACAGGACAGAGAACTACGAGTGCCAGGAGGTGATGAGTCTAGAGCAGAGGGAGGGAAAGTAGTAGAGAGGTGATGGGGAGAGGGGCCAGGCTCAGACTCTATAAAGTCTCTAATAATCTGGGACCTGCTTCACCCCTGGGCTGTAGACCCAGCATTGGTTACCAAGTAGTCCAAACCACCAAACTTCTCTGGGTCTGGAAGGTGGCTGAAAATTACCATGGTTATAGAGTTGCCTTCTGAGCTCTCTTAGAGCTTCAGTAATAAAACTAGCAAGACTGATTTGTGCTATTCCACTTAATCCTCGTATCAACTCTCCGAGTTACTCTTTATTACCTCCATTTAGCAGATGAGAGGAAAGAAGTTCAGAGAAGGTTAAGTGACTACATTCTGCAAGTCTGCGATATTCTGAAAGAAACTGCCCTCAGGCTTGCTGCCTGAGTAACTGAATCCTTTGCTCTCAGAGAAATTTTATGCAGAGGAGAGAAAGATGACTTGTTGATAATAACAGCAGTGATAATAATAGCTCCTATTGACTGGGCACTTTCTCTTCCCAGACATTGTGCACACGCTGTGTATAGACATGCATCCGTTGTTACTCCTCATTTGTGAGGGAGGGACTCCTATTCTCCCCGTGTCAGAGATGAGGGAATTGGGCTTACTGTGGCCCATCAATTTGGCCGAGATCACTTGGCTAGTGGGTAAGGGCAGAGCCAGGAGGTGACCCAGGTGGTTGACTCCACCCTGAACTCCTAGTCACCTCTCTGTGAAGCTTAAAAGGAGCAATGTTCTTCTGGCTCAAGGTGTAGGTTTACACAGGAGGAACTTGAGGCCTGGAAAGTGAAAGAATGAGCCCAAGGTCCTATAAAGAGGCAGCAGTGGAACTGGTTTTGTGCCACCAATAGCATTAATAGTAGCAGTAACAAGGGGCAGCCTACTCGAGTGGTTGGAACATGGACTCTGAAGCCAACTGCCTGAGTGTGAATCCCAGTTCTGCCTCTCTCTACCTGTGCATTCCATCCCCATTTTTGAAGTTCTCTGGGCTTTAGTTTCCTTATTTGTAGAAAAGGGATAAAAATAGTACTCCCTCATGGGGCTGTCCAGGTTTTAAAGAGTTCAGGTGCAAAAATGCTACCTAAGTATTTTCTATCACTGATTTGCTATCTGCTCTGTGCCAGGCACCATGCTCGATGTATTTTAATTCTCACAGCAACCTTTAGAGAAGGGTTATTATTTCTATTTCCAGATGGAGAAGCAGCTTACAGAAATTACATGATGTGTCTAACATTACATGGCATGGAAGCTGCAGAAGCTTGATTGGAATCCATGACTGTCTGATTCCCAAGTCCATATTTCTTCTCACAGTAAAATCTCCCTTATGCATACAGCTTTGCAGAGAGCAGGGACATCCTCATTGCTATGAAGTATCTGGACTATTTTTAAATGCTGATAATTCTTATATCTCCATGAAGAGGTGTGTGTGTATGTGCGGAGGGGAGTTGATGAACAAGAAAGCACACCACAAGCAATGGGGATGATTGCATTCAAGTATCTTCTATTATTCTATAATAGAATTAGAATTATTACATAAGGATAATAACAACTCATCCCATGTGCAGAACCCTCCATGGTTGAGAAAATCCTTTTACGCCCATTATCTCTTTGATTCTCCTTAACAGCCCTGTAGGGAGGGGAGTAGAGCTAATTATATTATTTTCCATTTGTTGCATCCACTCTTGGTTGCCTACCAACACCATTGCTCTTGCCGATAGAATCCTGACTTGTTCAGCTAACCACACCACAGTTATGGGTCACAATGGTCCCATTCCTCTTGGGGGAATGTGAATCGCAGGCCAATATGAGAAGAGGGGAGGTATGGGGCCTCCCAGGATGTTGAATCATCTGGATACAATGCCTGAGACTATAGTAGTTGAAGCCAAGAGACTGAATCTGAGCATTGATGAATACATATGGAACTGCCCACCTCAGGACTCCTTGCTAGATGAGATGATAAATGTTGAAGTTAATATTAATTGTTGAAGCCAGTTTGTATGGTGGTTTAGTATGAGCCACCCTAAGATCTCCTACCTCACTATACACAGAATCTTCATAAAAATCCACGCCCACTACCTTCACTTTCACCCTTATCATGGTGCTGTGTACTGTGCTGAGCACTACTCTGCTGTTCTCATTCAGTCCCCAGCAACCCATAGCTCAGTTGTTTAGTTTCTTCTCAACTACTTGAGTGTCTCCTGCCTTCCCAGTGTCTGTCCCTGGGTCAGGACACGCCAGAGGTACCTATGAAGCAACCCTACCAGCAAGAAGTTTGATTCGTTTGATTGCAAAATGGTGCTGAGGCTGCTTCCTCATGACTAAATGGGATAATGATACTTGCCTGGTTATGCATCAGGGAAGGAGCATGGTGTCCTCAGTCTCCCTCCAAGGAAATGTCACTTTCCTTAATCAGTGACAATCCCTGGATCTTTTGGGACACTAGGAGCCAGTGAGTAATGAACAGCCACCCCTGTTCTCATGAAACTTCTCGCCTAACAAGGCATACATGCTTAAAGACTTTGTCCTACATGTAGCCACTCAGGCCTGTGGCTTCTTCTGAAAACCAGAGGCCAGGAGTTGACCCCTTTCTCAGGGATGAGACCAGAGTATGAGAACCTGCCCCTGTGTTCCTATCTGCTTCTGTACTTGACAGATGGATGATGCCCTGGGTGCAAGCCCTAACTTACTGCAGTCAATCTGGGTGTCATAGTGTCTCATGTGGACAAGCTGGGCCCTACCCCTCCGCCTTCCTCACACTTCCCATGGGCCTGTGGCCTTGGGGTGCATTCACACTCACTGGAAAGTCTTCCTCTTCTTGTTGCCAACTATATTCTAATATTATTTATATTATATATTAGTGCAACAGCCAGGGTTGCCAGGGATTACAAACTTCCCTCAGAGGGGCTTATACAAAGCACAACAGATGGCTTTTGATGTCAAAAATTATTTCCTGACACCCAGCTGAGATATCCCAGACCCTGCAGTGCCCATTAGTTTTAAATCCCTGCTTCTCCAGTTCTTTGGAAACTTGTTAGTCTCTGAGGTGCTCTGGCAAAGCCTCTGAGCTCAGCCCCATTTAAAAACAACCATGAAGACATAGGCTATCTAGGGCTGCTCATGCAGTGACTAACCACACAACGGCCTGGGTCTGAGGCTTCCAGAACTTTCCTGGTCTCTGTGCTTTGCTTGGGTTGTTCCATTGACCTCTAATACCCTTGTCAGTATCTGTGTTTGAAGCAGAGTTCAAATGCCACATCCCTGGGAGGGGGAAGAGAACCTAAAACTCCATGTCCAGCAACCTCACAGCCTGTTCAGAGTCAGTGTGAAATCATTCTGTCACTCACTTATTCATCCAACAAGTATTTGTTGGAAGGCCATGCTTGCGTGAGGAACTGGGGATAGGCTGCCCTCAGTAAACTTACAGAGAGCCAGCGCCCATTATGTGTCCAACACTTTAAGAGCATTATTTCACAACGAACCTATTAGATATTTTCATACCTGTTCTACAATGAAACAACTGCTGCTAATGCCACAAATCAGATAAACTGTGCCCTTCTCCGTGCTTTTGTTTTGCCATCCACTCAACACCACATAACTGATGCTTACCGTGCACCAGGCCTTGCCCAGGCACTGAGACACGAACGAATGAGTTGTGGCTCTTCGCTAAAAGATGCACAGGCTACTTAAGGCTTCCAATGGGAAAATGCCTGCATTTGGTGCACTGCTAGAGACAAGAGGCTCCCGATGGCAGGGGAATCCTTGCCTAGCTTGTGCCAAACCTGGCTGCAGGGTGCCTCTCCCTCGGGGGCTGTGTACCAACCCGGGAGATGGACTGGAAACATCAGCAGCCTCTGCTCAGCTCGTGCTGCTCCAGAGACCTTCAAGGACAGGCCTTCCTCCTGGGCAACTTCCTGTCTGATGTGGTGGGGCTGGGTTGGGCTGCAGGTGGGGTGGCAGCTCAGCACAGGCAGGTAGGAGCCCTGGCTGTTGGTCTCAGCCTGTCACTCACTTTATGACCTGGAGCAAATCACCAGACTAACCAGGCTACAGAATGGGACGCCTCAGGGAACATTCTAGAGCAGTGTATTTCAACGTTTTTTATCTTTTAGGCACACTTGAACCTATAGTTAAACTTCCACAGCAACTTAAATTATGTTGATCAAAAAAAGAGAGTAAAAAAAAAAAAAGAGTATACTTAACTATGGTGCTTTGAACTTCTTTTGAAATAATTTAATTAATTGTCTTTAAAACTTTTCAAGGCCATGCCTGTAATCCTTGCACGCTGAGAGGCTGAGGTGGGTGAATTGCTTAAGCTCAGGAGTTTGAGATCAGCCTAAGCAAGAGTGAGACTGTTGTATTTGAGGAGGTTTTGGATGGGCAAGAGACCTCCAATGATGTTGTGCTGCTGTAGTTCCTTCATTATCCAAATTTAAAAAATTAAGAGTAAATAAGACTTTTGTACCCCATCTCTATTAAAAATAGAAAAACTAGCCTGGCATTGGGTGGGAGTCTTTAGTCCCAGCCACCCAGGAGGCTGAGGTAAGAGGATGTTTTGAGCCCAAGAGTCTGAGGTTGCTGTGAACTATCATGCCTCAGCAATCTACCCAGGGTGGCAAAGTGAGACTGTTTCAAAAAAAAAAAAAATTTCTGAGGCGCACCGAAGATCCTCTCATGCACACCAGTTGAAAATCACTGTTCTGGAAGGTATGGATGGTTCTCTATCTGTCAAGGATCATGTGGAGAAGATGCTGGCCATGGGGTGGATAGGACAGAATCCTGGGCTTGCCCAACTCTGGCTTTCTCTGTACAACTCTGAACCTCAGGTTTCTCATTTGGAAAATGAAGAGTCCAGGCTTTGTATTCAGGTAGGTTTAGGTTGAAAGCCCACCTTAGCCTCTTACTTTGTAATCTATAATAAATTACTTAATCTCTCTGAGCCTTAGTTTCCTCCAATGCAAAATGAGGATTTACAACATCTGCCTTGTTCCATTGATATAAGGCTTAGAAAACTGTAAATGAAGCCTAGTACAGTATTTGGCACAGAGTAAATACATGATAAATGTTAATTCTCCCTTCCTCAAGGGGCTAGATGCTCTTGAAATGAACAATTTTGGTGACACAGCTTCTCCCATCTGAGATGTTAGTAGGATGAGGAGTGTGGATTGCATTGGCCTCTCAAGATCAGAGTCTCATGAATGGACTGAACCTTGAAAATCAACGACTATCCAACCCTTTTCCGTTCCCTGCCCTCTCCCTCCTCCTAAGTCCAATGCCTGAATCTCGTCTATAATGCGGTCACTGCTGACACAACCAGAAATGGACTACTCACTCTGGGCAACCTGTTCCCCTGTCATTCCGCTCCGATGGCCATAATACCCTTCCTCCTTATGTACCGAAATCTTCCTGCTGCTGTTCCTGCTGCTCCTAGTACTGCTGCCAGTAACCACAGCCAATGCAGCAGTGATTAAGAACACAGACTCCAAACTAACATTAAAAATACTTAGCTCCAGGGTGGCGCCTGTGGCTCAAAGGAGTAGGGCGCCGGCCCCATATACCGGAGGTGGCGGGTTCAAACCTGGCCCCGGCCAGAAACTGCAAAAAGAAAAAAAAAGTACTTAGCTCCTCAGTCACACCAGCTACGTTTCACGTGTTCAATCACACTTTGTGGCTAGTGGCTACCATACTAGACAGCACACATTATGGGACATTTCTGTTTCAGCACAGAGTGCCACTGGATAGCACTGTTCTAGAACCCGATGGGATCCTGGCTGTTCCCACTTGCTGTGTGATCTTATTAACTTCTTTGTGCCTCAGTTTCCTCTTCTGTAAAACGGGGATAAAATGGTGCCTGCCTCAAAGGACTCTTTGTGAGAGTTAAGTGAATGAATACATGTAAAATGCTTAGAGGTATGCTGGCCTTATAAAAACCACCATGATTTGGTACATGATCTGGGTCAAGCCCTCTATTGGGCATTTAATGTACACATGACATACAGACATTTTTTGGTCACTCTAGAATGAGTACTTTTGTAAGCTGAATAATGTGAATATTTAACATTTTAAAAAAGAAAGCTATGAAGTGCCTTCTCAAAAAGAATGCACAGATTTTAGCTGGCCCAGGCTGGGTTCGTAGCTGCCACCCTTGGTGCATGTGGTTGGTGCTGTAACCACTGTGCTATGGGAGCTGAACCAACGCTGGGCTGTTTTTTTGTTATAGTTGTCATCGTTGTTTAGCTGGCCTGGGCGGGGTTTGAACCCGCCAGCCTGGGTATTTGTGGCCAGCACCTTACCCACTGAGCTATAGGCGCCACCTAATGCACAGATTTTATACTCTCACTAATAATGTATGTTTCTTCAGGGCCTGAGCAACCCTGGGTAGTCTTTACATTTTAAATCTCTACTCACCTGACAGATGTAAAATAGCTAGAAGTCATTTTGATATTCATTAACTATTAGTTTAAATATTTTATCTATGTTTATCAGATATTTATACTCGCTTATCTGGGAGTTGCTATACACGTCTTTGATTTTTTTTTCCTTATTGGGTTATTTTTTCTATGTATTGACTTGTAGAGCTTTCTGTATGTTAAGGAAATTAATATATTCTCTACAATACAGATATGTTTCCAGGTTCCTTTGACATTGCTCATGGTTTTGGGTTTCTTTTTTTTCTTTTTCTTTTCCCATGCAGAGTGCCTCAAACGTGTGTCTTAGTCTTTTTCTTTATGGATTCTGGGTTCAGTGAAGGTTAGCCAACATCCTGCATTACTTCCTGTATCAGGTTTGCTCAGGCTCCCTCTGCGTCTAGAGGCCAGCAAAGAAGTCCATACAGACAAAACAGGGCACCACCTCCGTGCTCCCCCATGTGATTTCAGGGGACGTCTGAATCTAATGAGCCTTTTCTTTCTTAGAAGGTTCCAGTATCCTTCCCAGGAGAAGAAGCACAGTCTCTTCAGAAAGTCTGTTTTTAATTTTGGATCTCCTAGGAGCAAGTCCCTTTTTTCTACTGGTTTCTTCTTACTCCTAGAATGGAGATGCTGGAATGTTGGGCCAGACAAAATGTGATGGAAATTTGTAGTTTTCCAAGAAATTCTAATTTGGGGGTATTTGTTGAAGGAATGAACTGAGATTTTTTTGAAAGTTCTATAAAACTCAAAGAAACATCTCTAAAATTAAATATTTTTAATTTTTCATAGGACAAAAAGTAATATTAATCAAACACATTATTCCAGGAACTGAGCTAACTGATTTTCTGTCTTATTCTCATGAATGTTTTGCCCCCTCTGTGGTTATACATAGGATCATCCCCTGTTTTCAGATGAGGGAACTGTGGCTTAGAGAAATTACCTGGGAACTTGTCACACTGTAAGTAGATGAAAGGACTTGGGCCTAGGCCTCCTGAATCCCAGCATGGTGATTAAGACAACTAAAGCAAAATGGGCAAATTTTATACTCGCTCTTAGGATATTGTCAATTTGATCTTTTTTTTTTTTTTTGAGACAGAGTCTCACTTTGTCACCCCTGGTAGAGTGCCCTGGCATCATAGCTCACAGCAACCTCTACCTCTTGGGCTCAAGTGATTGGCCTCAGCCTCTTCAGTATCTGGGACTACAGGTGCCCACCACAACGCTCAGCTATTTTTAGAAATGGGATCTCGCTCTAACTCACGCTGGTTTTGAACTTGTGAGCTCAGGCAATCTGCCCATCTCAGCCTCCCAAAGTGCTAGGATTACAGGCGTGAACCACTGTGCCCGGTTATCAGTTTGATCTTAAGAGATAAAATCATTTCATTTCTTTGAGCTCAGTTTCCTCAACTGTGAAATGAAAATAATTAAATTACCACATATGGATTCTGAGAGGGGCAAATAGAAAAAAAAATATAAAACATTTGGTCTAATGTTTGCTTCACAGAAAAGCTTACTAAATTTTAATAACAACAATAGTAGCAATGACTATTTTACTGTTTTCTCCCCATTATATTATTTCTCTGTCAATCATTTACTTTCCAAATGGTTAATTTCATATTCTTAGTCTACTGTTTGGTGATGATGATATTAACAGCAGCAATATTCATAGCAGGTTTGTTCATAATAATCTGGAAACAATGCATAGGTGAACTGAGAAATAAATGATAGTATATTTATACAATGGAAAGCTCCATAGTGATTAAAAAAAACTATTGGTAAATGCAACACCATAGATGACTCTCACAGATTTTCATATTTTCATCATGTTGAGTGAAAGAAGCCAGATTTTACAAGGGTATATAATGCATGATTGTGTTTCTATAAAACTCATGAGAAGGCAAAACTAAGCAATACTTGCAGAAGTCAGAATAGCAGTTGTCTCAGGATAGGTGTTTGATGAAAATATTTTATATCTTGATTTGGGTTATGGCGTTAAGGAAAGGATACAATGCAAGTATCTTTGAGCAATACAATTAGATGTATTTTATACACTTTAATATGTTCATGTTATTCCTCAAAAAATTCTCAAGGCCAGGCAAATAAAAATGCAAATCTAAAAAATGATAAATGTTAAGGCACTCTATTTAAATAAAAAAATAGTAGTTACCATTACAGGCCACTGTCAATATTGCAGGCACTGTGTGAAGCACTTTATGTAATTCTATTTCATCTAATCTTCACAACAACTCAGAGAAGTAGGTACGACTATTTTTCTATTTGATAGATGAAGAACCTGGTGGTATGGCCAGTGATGTTGTATGCCCGGGCTACTCACCCACAAAGGGCCAGGTCTCTCTGAGACCCCATGACAATACAGGAGACCCCCATGTAAGGGCCACCCACTGATGATCTTCATGTTTTGGTATTCATGCCCTTGTGAAATTCCCTCCCACATAGTAAAGCTGAGCTGTGATACTCAAAGGATGTTGTGCAAATTTAGAGTGTAAATTCCAAGGCTAGATCGTAAAAGATATTTCAGTTTTCTCCTTGTGTTTGCTCAGATCACATGTGTTCATGGAAACTAGTTGTCATGCTGCAAGGCTGCTCAAGTAGCTGTGGAGAGTTGTGTGCGGTGAAAAACTGAGGCCCATGCCAACACCAGCGTTAGTTTGCTGACTATGTGAGTGAACCATTTTGATACTGGAGGGTTCAGCCCTGGTCAAATCTTCAGATGACTGCAACCCTGGCTGAGACAAGTCAGACTCAGCTAAACTGCTTATGAAATTCTGACTCTTAGAAACTGTATAAAATAATTAATATTGTTGTTATAAGCAGCTAAATTCTGGGGTAATTTGTTACATAGCAATTGATAACTACTATATAAGGGCCATCTGAATGAAGTGGTAAACAGCCCTCATTGATGAGCTTATAAATTTAAGAAACCACAGAGCCAATCATCTCAATCCTACCTGTGGGCTAAGATTCAGGTGGCCATTTCTCAATGTACAGCCTGGTTTTGATGATTCCCTTTAGAGTTTTGTTTTTGTGCAGTTTCCACACAGCTGTATCCTCTCAACTTTAATCCTACTGGCCTGAACAACGTCGTCAAATCTTACAAAGAAGAAAAAACTTATTTGTTAACAAATTAGTCCTATTGATGATCCTAAGCATATCAACAATTCAGCTGTGTTTGATGTTAACTCTCTTCTCTAGAATGTTAATCATTAATGTCAAGATTTACTTGATTCTATTAACATTAACTGGAGGTTAAATTTTGGTCCGAAGGTAGCATTTAAAGACTGTGGAAGAGGGTGGTGTCTGTGGCTCAAGGAGCAGGGTGCTGGCCCCATATACTGGGGGTGGTGGGTTCAAGCCCAGCCCCGGCCGAAAACTGCAAAAAAAAAAAAAAAAAAGATTGTGGAAGAATTTTCAGGATGTGAGAAGGCATCTAGAAATGTTTTTGGTCCAGTCCTTCTGTTTCTAGGCAAATGTTTCAACTACATTCAAATACATGCAGAGTTAGAGACCCAGACAATACTTGGTAGCAACTTCTGCTTTCTACTTTTGGTTAGTCCTAATAATCAAATCAATGTCTCTTCATCTTACACAGATTTCCACCACTTTTATTTAAGTTTCTATTCTTTTACTTCATCTTCGGAGAACGTGAAGAACAAGTGCTCAGCACTCTCCTCAGAGAAACCCTTTGTAGATGCACAGGGAGTAATCAAATCGCAGTTTGGTCTTCTCATCTGCAGGTCAAGGGCTCCAGCTCCTCTGCACCAACCTCACAGGGGTTTTCTGTTCCTCTTGTCCCGGGTACAGCTCCTTCCCTCTGAAGCTACAGAACTTAAGGAGTGCAATAATGGTCTGGTGCAGTGTAAAATAATGGGTTTGCACTTCTGCCTCCTTCACTGGATCACAGGATGACTTCAGAACTCAGTTTCAGATTCACAGACAAGTTAGAGGTACAGGAGGCATTTTGTCCTGTCCCCTAATTTTATAGTTGAGGGAACTATAGGGCAAAGAGGACTGCTCAAGGTCGCCCAGCGACAGAGTGACTAAGCTGAGTCAGGTGTTTTGGCTTGCTGTCATGTGTTCTCCAGTCTCTCCTGCTCTGCTGGGGGTCCCCTGGGTGTGTCCCCCAACCTGTGCTGAATTTCTATCTTATTGCCACTGGCAACAATTGGACCACAGGACTTTGCAGCTGGCACAAACAACGACCTCCATGGCAGTACCTTTTGTAACAGTGAGGACAGGAAAACAACCAGGGTGCTGTATTCCATGGAATATTTCAAAGCTATGAAGAATAATAAGGGAGATCTAAATGTGCTGCTAGGGAATAATCTGCAAGTATTATTCAGTGAAAAAAAGACAGCAATGTGCAAAACAGCAAATAAAGCATAAAATTCCGTTTGCATTTGGAAAGAGTACACATGCATATATGAGTCTGTATAGAATTTTCTAAAGGCTGAGTGTGGTGGCTCACGCCTTTAATCTTAGAACTCTGGGAGGCCAGACAGGTGGATTTGCTTGGACTCAGGAGTTCGAGACTAGCCTGAGCAAGAGTGAGACCCCATCTCTGCTAAAAACAGAAAAATTAGGCAGGCACCTGTAGTCCCAGCTACTTGGGAGGTTGAGGCAAGATGTTCACTTGAGCCAAAGAGTTTGAGTTTGCTGTGAGCTATGATACCAGGGCACTCTGCCCAGGGGCGACAGGGTGAGACTTCGTCTCAAACAAACAAAAAAACAAACAAGAAATTTCTGGAAAGATACCTATGAAACTATTAATGACAGAGGGGGGTAGATGCTAAGGACGTTTACTTTTCATTTCATACTTGTTAGCAATGCTGGAATTTTTAACTGTGGAACTTTATTACTTTTATAATAAAAACATACATGTTTAAAATGTTAACGCTGGGGACTTTCATTTTTTCCAACTTGTCACACTTTTCCATTGTTTGACTTTTTCAACTGCCATATATTACTAGCATAATTAAGAAAAGACATTAAACATACATATTAACAATAATGCTCTACATCTGAACACCTGTTCTATAGCTATGCTTTTAAGACGCAGGATGCGGGAATGAGACACTCTGCACAGGTGAGGTCACATTGCCACATGGCAGTGGTTTCTCACATGGGCCATGGGGTGCCTGTGTGTCCTGAGTGTGGTGGGAGCTGTGCAGAGGCTGTTTTTGCCTCAAAGTCTAAGAAGGCTGCTGCTAGCACTTAATATCCTGAAGCCAGGAATGCTATAATTGTCTCAAATGCCAGTGGAGCCCTGCTGAGAAGCTCTGGTAAAATACTTAAAAGTTGAGTTTAAAAATGTCTCTATCTAGTTCTCATTTGAACTCATATCCCTGTTGAGGTTAAAAAAAAAAAAGTATGCATTATTGTTGATATAGAGGAACTTCTGGGAGGTAGGTTACCTGAAGGCCTCAGAAAGGGAACAGATGGTGGCAGGATTGTACCACGCAACCAAGGGGAAGAGCAGCATTTGTTACGTGAATATCGTGCCAAGTCCATCATGTCTCTTACCGTGGTGGATAGATGGTGTTATTCCTATTTTACAGATGGGTAAACTGAAGCCTGTGATCAGACCCCCAGCCCCAGGGCACTTGGCTAGTAAACAGCTCAGCTCAAACCCTGGTCGGTAGGCTGCCAAAGTGCCTGCTCCTTCCACTTCCCCACGTGGCCTCACTCACAGCCAGGCAGGTAGACCAGTTGGCACCTGGAAGCAATTTCTCCTCTGCTTTCCCCCAGGACCCAGGCTACTTTGGTAGGGAATTCACGGTGGGAAACTAACCTCTGTCTACAAGGGCCAATTATACAGTCTAGAATAAAAAGAGCAACGTGGGCCTGGACTCAGGCAAAACACTGGCTCTCCTACCCTCTGCCACTACCTAGGGAGGCGGCTGGGAAGAGCAAGGGAGAGGGTGGGGATGGGGGGGAACCCCGCTCTATTTTTGAGGAAATAGTTGTGTTTGATTATCCAATAATACCAAGCTATAAAGCTGAGACAACTATGGATTTCCCTTAATTTTGAAAAATTGTGAGTCATTAACTTTTCACTCTTAAGGCAGATTTATTCAAAAGGAATTTAATTCTTTGTACCATGCGGTAAACAGGAGTCAGAGTTACTGCAGATGTAGACTTCTCTTAGGAAAAGAACAAGAATTCAGATGTGAAAAAGCTTGCTAGAGAGAGAGGCTGAAGAGAGCCAGCAGCTTGTAAGAGGATTTTTTCCCCACCATCCCACCGACCCCAGCTTCTCTGCCATTGTGTCCTCTATTGCAGGCACATTGGTATTTTATACTTTGTCCAATCCCCATGTCCTTAAGACTTCCAGGAAGCCCTTTCTGACCACTCCAGGCTGGTTCATGTCCTCTGTCCCTAGCATTGCCTTCTCTCCTTTTCTGATCTCATTTGTCACAGAGCTCTTTCTCTGATTGAATTGTGTGTTCCTTTAGGACAGAAAACATACTTCATTCATCTCAGGATTCCCATGGCTTAAACCAGCATGGCTACTCAGTATGGGCCCTGCCTCCTGGATTCATAGTGGTGTGTGAAGTCATTTTTCCTGCCAAAGATAGCGTTGGATACGAATCTTGAGCAGAAATTGGACTTCACCAGGTAGATGAGAAAAAGGGCACAATAGGCAGAAGGAATAACATGAGCAAAAGCTTAGAGGTTTGGAAGTATAGATTAAGAAATGGGTTCTAAGTAGGGAGTAAAGTGGGTAAAAGCTCAGCTTTTGAAATCAATCTTGAGGGGATAATCCATCCTATGACATCATTTACTATCTATGTGACTGAAGGCAATTCACTTAACTATTTTCCCTTTGGGCTTCTTATTATAAGACTTTAATTAGGTATGTATAAATGGCTTACCACAGTGCCAGGCATGCAGTGGGCACTCAATAAATTGTGGTTTTAAATATTATGATTCTGAAAGGGTAGGTATAATTCTCTTGTGGGATGACCTGGGTCCTACTGCTTCTTGGCAATTGTTTGCTAAAGATGCCCAGGATCTGATAACCAAGCTGTTATTCTTATCTGTATTCATCATGTACTTCATTCATCTAGGCAATTAATTCATTGAGCAATGACTATTGCAAGGACTTCCAACATGCTGCAATAGCCTCAAAGCAAGATGGATTCCCACACATCAAAAAGTTCAAAGCCTCATTAAGAAGACTGGGAATAGATGCAAATTACAGCCAAGATGGAATCAAAGGGGATCTGAAAATAAAGCACTAGGGGAGTCTAGAGGACAAAAGAGAATCATAGGAGAAACCAGTTTATGGAATATTGGGAATTCATATCTTTCTCTAGGTGCTTTTAAGATTTTCTCTTTATTATTGATTTCAGTAATTTTGTTATGGTTTTCTTTGTGTTTATTCTTCCTGGGATTTGCTAAGCTTCCTGGATCTATGGGCTTAGTTTACTCTAAATTAGGCAAAATATTTAATCAAATATTTGTGCTATCCTCATCTTTCTCTTACTTCTCTGTGCAGGACTCTAATTACATATTAGACCACTCAGTCCTGTCCCACAGGTCACTAAAGCTCTGTTTCCTGCCCCCTCCCCCTCCCCAGCCCTTCTTTTCTCTCTCTGCTTCAGTTTGGATAGTTTTCATTACCCTGTATTCAAGTTCATGGATCTTTTATTCCACCATGTATAATCTTCTGTTAAACCCATCAGCGAACTTTTCAGATATTACATTTTTCTTTTTTTCTTTCTTTCTTTTTTTTTTTTTTACATTTTTCAATTTAAGAATTTCCATTGGGTTCTGTTTCTCTATGGAGATTTTATATTCCCTCACTTACTCCGTTTGTTTTTTTCTTTAATTCCTTGAACATATCTAGAGCAGCCATTTGTAAAGTCTCCATTTGCTAATTTCATCATCTCTATGATTACTGTTTCTATTCACTAATTATTATCCTGTATGAGCCTCATGCCACCCTTCTTTGCATGCATGGTAATTTGGATGACACACTGTATATTATGGATGTTAGGATGTTCAGGGTCTGGGTTTTGTTGTTTTTCTTAAAAGTGTTGAGTTTTTGCTCAGGTGGGCAGTTTGCTTGCAGAGCAGCATGATCCTCTCAAGGCTTATTTTAAGCTTTATTAGAAGGCCTGAAGTAGTCTCTATACCACATCTAGATGAACCTTATTCCTAAAGCATGGTCTTTCTGTAGTCTCTCCTGGAAGTCTAGGGTGTTTAATAAGGTCTTTCTACTCTGAAAAATTGGAATTTAAAAAAAGTGTCTCAGTTTGTATGAGCTTCAGAGTGCAGCTGCTTGGCAGTTGTTTTATTTCCCAGCAATTAAATAAATAATTACTTGCAACATTAAGTAGTGAGTGAGGTAACAACATTTTGCCCAGGGTGCTGGTTCTTTGTTTAGTCACACAGAGTTGTTTCCTGCATGTGTGAAGCTTACTAACTGATCGGAGACCCAAGAGGACTTCAGTACAGATTTGTAGTGCTCTCTTTCTCTAGTCCCCACAAACTCTAGACTTTTAAGTAGCTCTAACCTACAGTGATGGCTGTTTTGTGTTTGAACTCTCCATCCCTGGAGTATCATAAAGTTCCTATAAGCCGAAAGCTGGGACAACCATGGGGCTCACGTTGTTTGTTTCCCTTCTCTTGGAAATCATAATTTTGTGTTGCCTTTTGTCCAAAATCAGAAAACAGCAATTTCACATATTGTGTCCATTTTTACAATTGCTTATGGCAGGACATCTAGTCCTGTCCCTGGGAGCAGAAGTGGGAAAACGGAGAACTGCGACAGTTATTTGAAGACTGAGGAGGATCCAGATACCAGGCAATGAATAAGGAGACTCATTCCAGCAAGGGCAGCAAATATTTATTGAGCCTTTACCGTGTGTGATGCACTGGGGATTTTGTGGTGAATAACACAAATGGAGACTTGCCCTAACAGGGTTTGCAGCTTGTTCTGATCTGTGTTCATTTCGATTATTCTCAGGTTGCCTACTCTATGCATGGTACTGTACTGGTGCAGGAAGCTGATGTTACCAAGAATAAAACACAATCACTGTCTTCAGGGAGTTCACATCTTCAGGGGAAGGGACGTAAATATATAATTACTTTCAACACAAAGTAATGAGTCAAGAGAGGCAGACTTGTAGGGCACGCCTGCTCTGTGGTACAGGCACTGTGTCTCTGAGAATGAGTATGAGTTAGCAGGAGCAGGAGGGTGGGAGGGAGGCCTCCTGGACAAGGGCAACAAGACAAGCAAAACAGAGACCTGAGGCACCCACAGGACACTGAGAGTGTCTCAGGGTGTCAGTGTGAGATGAGGCTGGAGAGGCAGATCAGATCTTGCAGGGCCTTGGATGCCATGTCAAGAGTTTAGATTTTGTTCTGAGGGCTATGGGGGAGTCATGGGAAGCTTTGACGGGAAGAGTGAATCCTTGTAAACTCCTGCCTTTGACACCTCCCAGCTGGCAGGAAAAATACTGCATACTCAAAGGGGATTTATGGGCCTGGGGAGGGCTGTTAGATGTTAATTATCGTCCACCACAATCTGAAAGACCTTTTCATAAGAGCCATTTGGAGTTTTTAAAAATAGTGCAAGACACAAACAAATCCTATGGGGTCAAAATCTTGTCAACAGAGATACAGAAAAGTAGCAAATGCAGTAGGAAAAGATGTGTTTCTTCAGGAAAGTGGTGGGTGGGGAAGGATTATACAATTTTAGAGGTAAAACAGCCCTTGAAAGTTATTCTGTCTCTTGCTTATTGTGTTACATTGGCGGTAACTGAGACCCAGAGAGACACCTGGCAGAGAGAGGTGACAGGAAGAGTCTTGGCTTTGGAGTTAGGTTGATCCAAGTGGGGCCCTGGGTTGGCCACATAATAGCCGTGACCTAGGGTAAATCCCTTATGTTCCCTGAGTTTTAGTTTCTTCATCTACAAATTGGAGGATGACAAAACCTGCCTTGTTGGATTGAAGCAAGAAGAGATCAGTGGAGAGGTCCCCCTTGAGCCGAAACCGAGATTGCTTTATGCAAAGTCATCAGTTTCTCTGCTGTTCATTGGCTCAGCTTATCTGAGAAAATGAAGAAAAGGGAGCCCACAAGAGAGATCATTTCTTTGGGAACAGCCTCAAGAACTGGGGGATAGTACTCCATTAAAGATGGCTACAAAGTCTTTGCTACCATTCCCTTCAGCAGGTGGGACTTATTTTCTCTCTTCTCGAATCCTGGCTGACTTGTGCCTACTGTAAGTAACTGAATGCAGGGGATGTAAGCTATGTTCATTCTGGGCCTAGACCTTACAGAACCAGAGACTTCTACTTCATCCTTGCTGGAATGTTCACTCTTGAGATGCAGGTGTCATAACAAGAATGCAAACTAGCGTGGGAAGACTATGCGGAGAGACAGAGGTGCCAGCCTACTGAGGCAGAGAAGCATGAGCAAAGCCACCTCAGGTGTACCAGCCCTAGCCAGGAGCTTCAGCCATCAGCTCCAGCCACCGTCTGTCTATGACTGCAACAGTCACACAAGAAACCTGAGCAGGACTGGCAGAGCTGTTGGTCAACCCACGGATTTGTGAAAAATAACATATGGGTGTTAATTTTAAGCCATTGAGTTTGAGGGTAGTTTGTTATATAGCCAAGGATACCTGGAGGGGATAGAAAGGTTTTCTCTCTTGCCTGGGCCTGGGATAAGTCTGAGCCTTACCAGGAAGCTGAAGTTGCTATTAGATTTTGGACCAGCAGTTCTGCTTTGGGATCCAGGAACCAAGGTTTTTTTTTTTTTTTTTAAGCACAGAAGGGAGGTAAGAGTCCTTCTACCTCTTTCTCTAGGGAACAGGACATTTATGGTACAGCCTAGATGGTGAGGTGATTGAGGGTTTGCAGCTTTAGGACTAGTTAGGGTTAGCCCATTGGGCAGAATGATGGTTCTACAGAGCACTCCCTGTGCAAGGACATAGGTATAGGGCCACCTTCCCAGAGGCTTACAGGCAGAGAGGGTATTAACAAGGAGTGTGAAGTGAAGGCAGCAAAGCAGATGACCACATATGAGGCTCTGGGGGTTTCCACAAATCCCTGAGGGAGACTTTGAGGGACTGCTAAATCCTGTACAAGTTATTGGGGTGGGGAGAACATGGAAATCTGGATTATTTCCATCAGTGCCACCATACACTGATGAGGCCTAGGGACACTTACATTTTGTGTGTAAAGTTCCTAACATAATGTTCAGTACATGGTAAGTGCTCGATATGTGACAGTCTTTATCATTAGGGAGCTAGAGTCCAGAATGGTCTGGGCCCCATGATCCCTGGACCCGACTACTGCTGTGGGGTTATTTTAGAGGCAGCAGCAGTTACCCCACAAATGCGGAGCTCAGCCCACTTTTTGGAGAGACTCAGGCAAATCCCAGCAGTCTCCAAGGTTTATATAGCTCAGTCCTTGTTTTTTTAGTTTAGTTTTTTTTGAGACAGAGCCTCAAGCTGTTGCCCTGGGTAGAGTGCAGTGGCATCACAGCTCATAGGAACCTCCAACTCCTGGGCTCAAGCAATTCTCCTGCCTCCGCCTCCCAAGTAGCTGGAACCACAGGCACCTGCCACAATGCCCAGCTATTTTTTGGTTGCAGTCATCATTGTTGATTGGCAGGCCTGGCCTGGATTTGAACCTGCCAGCTCAGGTGTATGTGGCTGGTGCCTTAGCCGCTTTAGCCACAGGCTCCGAGCCGTCAGTCCTTGTTTTGCACAGAAGATAGTACTGCAACTTGAGGCATTAGGAATCTCTGAATCTTACAGCAAATGTCACCTTTCTTTGTTGGACCATTTAACAGAGGAAGCTGGAGAAAGAAAATGATTGTTACAACTTTGGGACTGGGCTCCCCAAAAGCAAAGCACAATGCCCCTCAGTAAAATGGCTCTAAGAGAAAGCAAATCCAACTATCAGCTCTCTGGTCTTAGTGGTGAGAAGGGGAAAGGCTTCTTCATCCACAGCTGGAGTCTGTCTCTTGTTTCCTTCCTTCTGAAGTTTACCTTTTGTTGAGTACACAGTATGAAGACCCAGTGAAACTATGCAGGCCTACAGGCAGCAAGAGAAAGCTAAGCTCTGGGCTGGCTCATGCTATGGGGTAAATATGCGTATCACTTTAAAACTCTTATATTGAAGCCTGAGGGTGATGGCATTTGAAGATGGGCCCTTAGGAGGTAACTGTAACTAGGTTTAGATGAGGTTATGAGGATAGGACCCTTGTGATGGAGGGTCCTTCTGAGAGCAGGAAGAGAGAGAGGTTTTTTCTTTCTCTCTTCTCTCTTTCCTTGGTGCACTGAGGACAGGCCATGGGGACACACATGGAGGCGGCTGTGTACTAGCTGGGAGACAGGCCAACAAAACCAGACCTGCTGGCACCCTGATCTTGGACTTCCCTGTCTTGAGAAATGTGAGAAATAAATGTTAGTAGTTTAAGCCACCTAGTCTATAGTATCTTTCTTTCCCTTTCTTTCCTTCTTTCTTTCCTTTCTTTCCTTTCTCTTTCTTTCTTTCTTTCTTTCTTTCCTTCCCTTTCTTCCCTTTCTTCTTCCCTTTCTTCCCTTTCCTTCTTTCTTTCTTTCCTTCTTTCCTTCCTTCCTTTTCTTTCTTTCTTTCCTTCTATCATAGCTGTGTACATTAATGCAATCATGGGGTACAATATCCTGGTTTTATATACAATTTGAAATATTTTCATCAAACTGGTTAACATAGCCTTCACCGCAGTTTCTTAGTTATTGTGTTAAGACATTTATATTCTACACTTAGTAAATTTCACATGTACCCTAGTAAAATGCACCATAGGTGAGGTCCCAACGTTACCCTCCCTCCACCCATCCTCCCCCGTCCCCTCCCCTCAAAGTATTTTCTTTTGACAGCCTGAGTTGACTAACACAGCTTCCTTGCTTGGTGCTCAATGGAAGCCCACCTGGGCTCCGACAAACGTTAAACGAAGCTAGAATTCTTGTGTGGCCAATTTCAAGTTGGATAATACTTGGATAGTCAGTTAATTTCTCTGAGCTTCATTTTCCTTTTCTTTGAAAAGGGACTAACAACACTTGATCTGCCTCTTTCACCTAGAAGTTGTTACAAGCAAAAGAGACCATGGATATCAAAGGACTTTAGAAACTATGGGGCGGGGGATGACTGGCTATGGGGAAATGAGGAGACTGACAAACCATCTCCCCTCAAAAGGATCTATAACGTTGGACCAAACTGACAAAAATAACCATTTCAACGCTCTGGAAATTGACCAAAGGCACACAGTAATCTCATCCCTTAAAAATTATTATGCTTTTGAAACTGCCATCTTTTAGTAAGAACAGTGAGACTCAGTGGTGGTAATGCCTTGGATTTGCTCCATCCTTCACAGTGTGGTCAGCACACAGCTTCTGCCAGGGTGATGTTGCTATGAGGATCAGCAACTTGGCTTCTAAAGTCAATAGGAGGTGTTGGTGATGTCTACAGCCAGGGGCATTTTCAGTAGAAGTAATGCTCCTTGGTAGCAGGCAAGTGGGGAGGACTAGTGGGTCTGTTAACACAAGGTCATGGTTGGGCAAGTATATTCTTGGCTGACAAGTGAATAAAGAGTGGAGACCAGAGAGTGCTCCATGTACTCCTGGAGAACCTCGAGGATGTATGCATGCACATAGGAGATGCAAAAGGAACCTAGATACAATCAAAAGCCAGAACAGACTAAAAATTACCTAAACTCTGAATGTGCCCCCACCCCATCTCCAGTGGCAGAATGCTGGTTGAAGGTGTTTTGACCACAATCTCTGTAGAACCATTAGTTGACCACTGAGATATGCAGTTAGAAGCTTAAAAGCAATAATAATACTAATTTTTTAAAAAATACGTGATTAGGAATGCCAGTGGTTACACTGTGGGAGAGAAAGATTTCACATATTTAGCCCAGGTATGTTCTAAACAAAGATAACCAAAGAAAAAAAGAGCAGTGATAACAATCTTCATGAGATATATCAGAATCCAGAGTTACTACAACATGGAAACAAAATATAAGACACATATGCAAAGTACAGAAAAATATGACCCTTACTTAGGAAGAAATGCAGTTGACAGAAACTGACAAGAGTGGGACACTAAACATACCAACACACATATACAGGTGGCCATAAAATCCGCGTGCAGTTAAAGATTGCACATGAACTTCAGGGCCACCCTGTAATAGGGGTCCCAGAAGGAAAGGAGATAGGAGACAGAGAAAGAGGAGAGAGAGAATGCAGAGGGAATCCTATATATTTGAAGAAATTATCAATAAAATTGTCCAGCATTTGATGAAAAAACACTAGTTTACACTTCTAAGAAGTAAAATGAATGACTGCTAAGATACACACAGAGATCCATGCAGACACATCATAGTAAAATTGTTGAGCTCCAAAGAGAAAATTTTGAAAATGGTAAGAGGAAAAATGACTATTTACAGGAAAGCATTAATACCATGTACAACTTTCATCTTGAACAATTGAGGCCAGATCAGAGTTGAAAGAAAAATAACTCAATCAAAAATTTTATATCCAGTAAAATTATCCTTCAAAAGTGAAGGCAAAATAAACAAGAGAAAATAAAAAAGAGAAGTTATTGCTAGGATACCTGCTTTATAGGTCTTAATCAAGTCTTTCAAGTTGAAAGAAAATTTTGAGATGTACTTACATCCACAGGAAGAAATGAATAGCATCAGAAATGGAAAATATATGGGTTAATATGAATAAACCTATCAACATAAATGTTCTCATTTCTTCTCTTAACATCTCTTAAAAATATAAAATTGGGAACAGTAACCATTTAACTGTATAGTTAAATTTATACTGAGTGTGTCTATACATATATATGACAAAAATAGCAAAAGAAGGAAGGAAGGAATAGAACTATCTTGGAGCAGTTTCTAGGTTTTAGTGAAATTGTTAGCATTAATCTGAAGAAGACTGTGATAAATTAAAATGCATATTGTAGTCCCCAGAGCAATAACTAAAAAATAGTTTAAGAAATCAACAAAGGTATCAAAATGCTACATTAAAAAAATCTTTATTTAACATTTAACATACAAAAGTTAGCAGAGTAGGAACAGAGAATAAAAAAGTTGGGGAAGATATAAAAGACAAATAGGAAAGTGTAAACATAAATCCAATCATATCAGTAATGACATTAAATGAGAATGGTTAAATGGCCCAATCACAAGGCCGATACTATCAAACCAGATAAAAAAAGCAACGTCCAATTATATGTTGTCTACAGGAGGCATATCTATTGTAAGACACAAACAGCTTAAAAGTAAAAGAATGAGGAGGGCGGAGCAAGATGGCAGCCGAGTAACAGCTTCCTTGTGGCTGGGCACGGTGAGACTGGGGAGAGAGGACTTCAGGCATCTCTGGCAGGTGGGATCTACCCAGGAACTTCCCCTTGGGGACACAGGGAGACAGCGTGA